>CM033280.1:22786754-22814254 GCA_019343175.1 Oedothorax gibbosus
GACTAGGGCCACCTCTGGGAATCAGCAGCCTCCACTTACGAAGAGAATGAAATGATGCGCGAAATACCACTTCTTTATTTTCTCGCATATTGCGAGCGACACGGTAGAGCGGGTTTCCCCTTCGCCTAACCCATATCTCCTTTTCTTCGGCTAAGTTGCCTACTATTTGTTAATCATTGTCTTTTAATTAGGCTTTCTAAAACTGTCTACACGGACGTAGATGTGAGATTTTTGTTTTTTTACATATGAATGACGCGGTGTTGGAATACGCCCCTAGCAAAACAGGATAGAACCAAGTCTGTAACTTTATTAAAAAGAGGGACAATGAATTGCGTTTTGTTATTGAACATATGCTCTTTTTCTACTAATGCTCACAATTGCAATCCACGAGCCACAGTAAACAATCTGTTTCCTCTTCTCGATGGCTTCTGTTGTTCACTTTATCTATTTGAGTGAGGTTGCATGTAGTTGAGTTGTAATTTGTAAGTAGATGGCGGTTTCTAAATGAGACGTGGAGGAAATTATTGTTTCATATCGGGAGTAACACAATAACTGCAATTAAAAGCTAAATTTAGAAGAAGTGAAACAATAATGGGACATTTAACTATAATTACTGCGTGTTAGACAACATAAAAAATTGATTTGAAAAGATATGAAGATATCAAAAATGCAGCAACGGTGAATATTTTTGAAAGAATAAAACTTTAAATGTCTGTTAAATTTAGTTTTATTAAGCGAGCTATAAATGCAAGCTCCACTCAATCATTTACTATTCTTTTTAAAATTGCTTTTAACCACGCGGATTTTTTAAATAATGCCATTCGAAAACGGATGTTTCAAGTATTTTATGAAAGTAGTACCTATTTAACGAAAACTTGCATGTTGTGTGAATCCTTTTTTGAAGAAATTTCAATTTGTAGTTAACCTACATCTTACTTGTGATATGCTGAAAATGTTCTCATTTCATTTATTTAGTTTCACTATCGAGATGAATAACACCTAAGCCAGAGTTCCGCAGGGGGTTAATGCGTCTAAGGATGTGTCTGCCGGTTCTGTTCCCTCTTAATCCTATAAACGATATGTGGTGGATAAATATCTCGTCAATGAATAATGTTATATATATGGGACAGGTACAAGTGTGTGCGCCTTGTCAAAGTCGTCTTTAAACCGGCCGCAATATTGCATAAGGTAGCATTTGATGCCACTTCAGGTGTTGACTTTTTCGCTTGTACGTGGCTCAAAATTACGAGGTTCGTCGTCGATAGCGACCGTGTATCTCTAGTGTGATGTTGTTTCAATCAAATAATACTCAGGTTCACACCCAATATGAATTATTAAGCTTAAGAAAAGGAATATACCTTATCTTTTACAAAACCTTCCATCAAAATCTCCATCATTCTGGTGATGTGATGCTTTCAGAAAGTGGACCCTATCTGGATATCGATGTCGGTGATATTGAAGAAACAAGTCCAATTGTACCGTTGCAGTATAATTCCTTAAAAACTTGTAAATAAAATTACTTTAGACTAAACTACTTTAACTACTAAACCTAACAGAACTTGTTTTGTTTGAAGTTGATCAAGTATGTTTTGAAAACAACCATTACAAAAAAAAATATCTGGAAAACAACAAACATTTTTACTTTCATTTAAAAGTTACCTCGCCTATCCTAGCATCTGCTGCGTGTTATCTAATGCACTTAGGACAGCTTTCGTCAGAGAGAGGAACTAAAAAAAGAGTTTCAGTGAGGTCCTTATGACCCTTTAGGGCGGTCTTTTGACATCCGTCATTAAGTTCCTCATAGTTGATGACACACTTTCTCTTCTTGTAATAAAAAAGTGTAAAAAAAATGTTAGAGGAAAGCCAACGTGACCCTATTTTATACTTCAAGAAGGGACCGAAACGTTTTTGCTGGATTTTCAAAGGTATTTAAGATTTTATCGTGTTTCTGTCCCTGATAAAAAAATATATAATAACTTTTAAAAAATCGTTGGCTTATTTAAAATTTAAAATATCAACATTTTATATAGTCCCTTTTTCATTTACTATTATTTGTTTGTTAAAAAAATTTTAACTAACAAAATTTTGGAACTGTTCAGATCACTTATCGAGACAATGTTAATTTTTAAAAAAAGATTTAACATCAAATCTTTAGGGGGTTTAACAATTATTATTATTTTAAAAGTATTTAAATTAAAACTTAGCTCATTTATCTAACCAGAGCATTATCAATAAATAACATGTCTTAAAATATAAAAATATACGAGATACACCTTTTTTTTGGCAAAAATAAGTTAACACAAAACCAAATGAATTGATGACTGAACATAGTGAAGGTAGTGAAAACGTGATCATCATCAAATTTAAGTTATATTAATGATTTTATGTCAAAAATATATTTCTTAAACTATTAAATTGAACATTTAAAGTCCCATGACTGAATCTCCACATACATCAGAAATTCAGTTTATATATTTTTATGATTTGCGTAAACATTAACAACATCCAATTTTCGGCTTTTCCATTGATCAAATACACCTTCATTAAAATAGCGTTGTCGTATTTTTGGTACAATGGGCTTTGTTTGCTTGAAATCTGTCTTCTTATAATACTTTTATCAAACGAAAATTATTAATGTCCCTTTGCTTTACCTGAATTTTAACATCATAAAATACCCCTTACTGATATTTTTTCCTCTATAATACATAGAAAACATCTCTTTACTACCACAATTTGTATAATAGAGGCAAGCACTTGAGCATTGAAGCCTCTAATTCACGTTAATTTAGACTTTATAAATCAATTTTATCTATGTTTTTCACAAGTTGAAATAGACGATTAATGTCATGAAAAATAATTTTTCGGGTCGACGTCGCATCGCAATCAAAATAATTGATATTGTAACCAACTAGACGTTAAGTGCCTCTTTGAAAAATACAAGAAAAATCAACTGACAATATTCGAAAATAAGTAATCCCATTACTTGAGGAATGCGAAATGCCAAGAAAAGAATTTCAACAGCAACTTTCACACACATAAAAACACGGTGAAATGTGTAACTTTCCCTCCAGGTCCATCGTCTTTTCACAATAGCCAAACATGTGATTCTCATCCCCCACTCCATCAAACTCCCAACTCTCATCCTCTTACGACAACGCTCTGCCATGTAACAAAGTTGTAACTGATTCTTGACTGGTTTTGAGTAAAATGGGTTTTAAAATAATTATTTTTAAAGGAAATTATTGGAGAGAGAAATTTTCTATTATCTCTTTCCATCAACTATCACAATATTTTTGTATTGTTTAATAGAGTTTGATACATATATAAAACTCATTTTTGAAAACCTTTTTGCGTTAGTTGGACAAAATAGCCCCTGGACGTTTTTTAAAAGAAAAATTGGTCTTATATTTATATAGTATTTAATTGAATCACACAAGACTGCGAGATTTTATTTCGATATTTTCCAATATCACTCTTTTATTGAAATTCAATACAAGGAGTTGATCGTAAGATATGATGTGCTACTGTGGCCTATTATTAAACATGTAATTTTAAAAAGATAAAACGGACGGTTTTATATTGATGCATGGCATAACCAAAAATTCCAGTTTCCATTCTCTCTGGGTCATCATTTTAATTTATTTTATCAAGCCCATTTCTTCTCCTAGCCGGAAAATTATCGAACTGTGGGGTAACCCTCGCAATCGCAAAGACCCTTCCCCGAAGTCTATGAATTTGATTCTTGTTTCTGCCAGGGACGACATATTCGTTGCCGTTCGGGATAAGTTTTACACATTGGTCCTACTTGATTTATACAGCATTTTCAAACTAGCAAACCATATAAAAGCAATAGAATTTCAATAAAAACTTCATCAAGCCCACTTAGTGAGCGATCTTGTTTACAGCCATGTTAACCCAAAACACGGACAAAGAGAAGTTGAAAGCGGGGATCGTTTCTATTTAACTCTTGAAGGTGTCTGCCATTGTTCTGTGGGGGTTGGCAAAGGGGAGGGTAGTTAGTGAGAGAGAAAACTCAGACACTCTCGTCTTCCATAATAAGAGTTCATTGACGACCCGAAGTTCAATACCCTAAGAAGCGAAGGCAATTTGGTGGCCACCTTTCTGGATATATAGGTCAATGGGCGAAAGCAGATATACCTACCTGGCCATCATTGCACCCCCCCTCAACAAGTTTAGTGACCTGACCTCCTTTTTCACTCTTACCTAAACTTTTTTTAATGGTATATTCATACTGATTTATTTATTTTCACTTTGCACACTATGATAGTCTCGTACACGGTAAAAGGCTTTAAGTCGGACAGTGTCCGCCGTTTCAACTTTCTAAAGTTGTTGATTTTTCCGCTGGTATAAAGTCTCCCCCTTCCCCTTCTCCATTGATAAATATGAAGAAAAAAGAACAAGTAGTGAAAACGATGTTACATTCAAGTTTTTATGTGAGTTCTCACTTGCATTTAATATCACCCTTTATAACTTCCTTCTGAGAACTATCGAGATGGTTTATCTGGCCCTTTTCACTTTCTTTATCGTCTTATATGTTCTTATTTAATTTTTTATACATGCTGGCTTATTCAATCGCTCGCATCTACGGTTTGTTTGAGAGAAAATTATTTTCTTTAAAAAACTCAAAATATCTTTATTTCCAAATTTTCAGGAAAAATGCAAAAGCAATCAAAGATTACTGAAATATCGATGAAACGGACATGTTAATAAAAGGTAAAAACAGTAATTTTTGTATTTTGATTATAATACGGAAAAAATTGCAAAATTTTTTCTATGTTGATCTCAGTGTCCCTTTTCCTTAGCAACAGTGACACCACCAATGCAATATACTATGTTATGTAACCATTCACTAAGTTCTTCATGTTGATTTATCACTCATCATATTATTAAAATAAAATAGAAAACTTAACATTGTTCTATAAAAGAGAATTGGGACATCAAAGAAACCTCGAACGATACCTAATTATTGCATTTATTTTGAACCTTCGTTTGTATCCAAAAATACACCATAGCTCGTTCAGTGGAGACTCTTTGATCAATTACAATAAGCCGCCCTAAAGAAACGCCATTGTAAAATGCAACAAAAGGTCTTGCCACTAGAAAGAGCAAAACTAATAACGAAAGTACATTGAAATGAGTTTGAACCACATTGTGAATCACTAATCATCGCAATGCCCTAAGCGAAATATTCAAACAACGAGATAAAGCTCTTAGTACCCAATCAATGAGAAATCTAATATTGCGTTTAAGCTATTTCAGTCAAAGATGGAGGGCAATGATGTTAATGAAGTAACATATGTAGATTATTTCGCGTCTATTGTTCTATGTGAGACTTTGTCTATCTGTCAAGTAAAAAGTTGAATGACTATTTTAGTACATGTCAATTGGAATAGACTTAATGAACTTGGGTTGCGCTTTTCAAAAGTTATTGAAATTAATAAAGAATATTGAATTAAATTAATATATAATAGTGCAATTATTTTTAATAAATATATAGCTTCAACAAGCGTGACTTTCGGAGACAAAATCCTTTTCTAAAAAGAATAAATAATCAATAATAGTTATTTAATTAACTAGTGCCGAAAATAACACTTTATTAAGCGAGTGGCTTTTATTTCACGAGACCGTAGGTCGAGTGAAATAATGACAAGAGCTTAATAAAGTATTATTTGGCACGTGCTTGCTTACAATATTTTTTATAATAACGTGCAAAAAAGTACTTCTACCAATGAGTGATTTTCATGACATCATTTAGTTTCTATGGCGATATTCAAAATTGCAAAGTAGTAAAAGATAAGTTGTAAAATAATTTTCTATTTTGAATCAAATGTTACTATAAATATGCATGTTAAATAAAAGTATTGTTTGGCGTAAAATTTGTGTTCTTACTTTTGTCTTTTTTAATTTCCTTTAATAATTTTTGTAGTACTTGTAGTTTCCATGGAGATATTAGAAAATGCAAAAGTAATGAACCAATACAAATAAGTGAGTTTCATGACATCATTTAGTTTCCATGGAGATATCATGTATCTACAATCAGATACTCTTATTTACTTTACTGCACTACTGCCGTAAGTATTACTTTCGGTACTGTCTGTGAAGTAAGCACGTAAAGTGTCATTTTCGCAACGATTTATGAAGGAATATGATATAAAAAAGTGAACTTTTTTGCACGTTGTTATAAAAAAATATTAATTTATATTTTCAATTTAAAAACGTGCTTTTGAAGCAAGAATATAGATTTAATTTTCTCTTCAAACTTGCAGGAAAACTATAAATCGTTATATTTGTCTTCAGATATCTTAAAAGCAGAAGAACCTTTATAAATAGGTAAATATTAGGTGAAGCTGTTGTCGAGTTTTAAGTCCTTAAAAGCATCACTTTCTACAGAAAAATATATTTTAAAAATCAAGGTTTTGATAAAAAAAAAAAAGCCGCATGGGAGCTTTGCTATATTAAGAAAAAAAATGTGAGCATTTCTCCAAGACAGCCCACCAACTGAGTTTCAGGCTTTACTTGAATCTCTCATGAGAAGGATTTTCCTGGAGCAGTTGCAAAATATGGAATGTTTCTTTCCTCCCCTCCTGTCACCTGTTTTAGGCGCTCCTTTGCAACAGATTTCCCCAGGGGTATCATTCGTTTTTTTTATAATAATAATCTAATAACCAAATAAAAAATTCCTACCTCCCAGAAATAGTTTCGCACGTGCTGTGCCCGATTTCGAAAGGGAAAAAAAAGTCCACAAACTTTATTTTTTTTTGTTCATTATTTCACAGACTATTTAGTCGTCTTATATTTTGCCATCTACACGACGTAGTGGTTTTTATTTTATTTTGAATCACTGATTGTGTCCTACTTCGACACCTGGACGACAAGCGGTTGGAGAGTAGCCGGCAGCTTTGCAGGAACCTTTGGAAGGTGTCTATTAATAGAGGGTTTGGAGGAAAACTCCAGGAGGTAAAAAGTAACTCTCTTTGCGCTCCCATGCTGATAGTCACATCCGTAATTTATTATCGAAATGTCACATTTGAAAGCTTGCATTATTATATATTTCACCTTTTCCTCCATTCAGCATAGACAAAGAGGTTAAGCAACTTTCCATAATATTGAAACATTGTTACGTAGTTTCGAAAAAAACCATTAATCATAAAGCCCATAACAGAAAATTTTAAAAATTATTTTCCGTGAACCACTAGATGCTCGTAAACTTTTTTGGTTATACTGACTTGCTTTACTTGTTCCTTTCTGTATTTAAAACAGTCTCTTATACATATGTTTTTTTTTTAATTAGGACCTGGGGCTATATGGCCTATCCGCTAAAACAGATGCCACAGCAGTTCTTCCGTGACTTCCTTGCTATTCCTGCAAGTTTTAGTATTTTTTCATAGCATCTGATCTACAATAAGTCTTAACGTCATGTAATTATGTATTACAAAATTAAGTACTAAGTTAAATTATAAAAACAGAGCTGAAAAAGAGTTGCAGCTGGTCAAAAAATTATATTTTTGTGAAATGTTTATTTTTTTAATAGCGTTTAAGTGAAACATAAGGTGGCTATAATAATGTTTTTCACTGATCACGGACCATGAGCTAGTGTAAAAGATATGCAAGTGGTGAGTCCACTTCGGACTTGGACCAATTTAAGATTTAAAAAGAAACATTAAAACAAAAATAGGAACAGTCAGAAGGGTTGATTCTCTGGCAAGTGATTACCTAATTCAAAACTACAGCCTAATAGAAAATAAATCTCAGTTCTAACCATGTCACAATGTCCACAAATAAAGTTTTTTTTAAATAAGTTATTTAAAAATAAAGGGCTATCAACTAGCTTTTACCAAAACTACCTAAAAAATATTTTAGAGAATTTTGAGAAAACATTTCCTAAGAACTACCCAAAGATGTTACATATTTAGTTTTTACTTGTATTTTTTAAATAGAGATTTTATGTGTTTCAAAATCTTTTCATAAATTTTAATGTGACTTATCAGTGACTTAAAATGATACTTGGTTAATAAATAAAACAAACTCTTTGTATTAATTGTAACTGAAATAACTAATGAACAAGTTACTTTCTCAAAGTAATTGAAACTCCAAGAACTCCCATGTTTCTGATTTGAACCTAGTTTTCTAAAGTTACTCTTTAAATAAGAACAATTAAAAAGACTGAAAAATTGTATTCAAATTAAATATAAATAAAGCTGTAGTAAATTTTTATTAAAAGAATATCAGAGACAGTAGAATACACTAATGATATAAGCATTTACCAAAGATAAAAAAAAAATACTTTCCCACCAGCAATAAGTTACTTAAAGAAATACAAAATTTATAAATAATTTTAACTTTTATAAATAATTTTTTAAACACTTTGATGTCTAAGCATGTGTCACATGGGGGGTGCTGTTTCTAATTATGCAAACATCAAAATTTAATAAATATTAATTCTTAGTACACTTAATTAGTTCCTTTATTATGAATAAATATTTAATGTAAAAATACACAATTTTCACCTTTCATCAAGATAATTAAAGGGTGATATGCTAGCAAAAAAGCTCAGGCTTGAATATGTTTGTTTCAACTGCGATCCAGAAAGTCAATATAAGCACATGCTGCCATCTATTGTCATATTTAAAATTTGCAAAGTTACCATGCCACAATACATTTATATTTTATAAATGTAGAAAACACTGAACTAATAGATGAAAAAATATACTAATTTTCGAAGTACTAAATGTAGTTATTTTATGCTTATATAATTTTTCACCAAAATGACTTAACATAAAAAAAATACACCATTTAAAGAATAAAAGATTACTCTTATATATTTTAGTGAAGAATGTTTTTTTTTATACATTTAAAACAACAAATCCATGAATTCCTGTTAAATCTTATGGAACAATAAATCATAATTTCAGCAAATTGCGTGATATAAATTTTTCTCATTGAATTATCAAGTAAAAAAATACATATCAGTAAAATAGAGAACTAACTCAATTTCCAAGATATTTAATTAAGTTAAAAGAACTATAAACAAATATCATTTTAATTTCTTACAAACATATACAATATATAAAATAGTAAATTAAAATATCTACTTAAAATTTTCCACACAATAAAAACTACATTTACGAATATTACACTAAAACCTTTACCCTAAGCATTTCAAGGAGCATATCTTTTCCTAAACAGTCATTGATTCAATATTTTTGTGTGTGTGTGTGTGATATTGATAGGAGAGAAGATATAAGAACCAATTTTGACCAAAATGAATATAAATAATTAGGAAATATTTTTTTATGAAACAACAAAAAAATAACATCGTAAAATATTTATACTTTATAAATGGAAAGTTGTCATACATAAAAAAAAATCTGTGTGTGTTTGAAATTTGTTACTAATATAGAGCTAAAAATGGCTATATTATCATCATGGCTTATATATCAGATCAGTATATATAATGATCAGATTTAAAATTTCAATACATAAATGAAGGTTAACAACAGAATAACTATAAGTCTCAATCACATTTTGCTAATACATTTACAAACCTTTAGGCATGTGAATGTATACTGCATCAATCATGATATACCCAAAAACCTGAATTTACTAGGAATTATGCAATGAAGGATTAACACTTTAAGGACCAAACCATGCTCACAACAAAAAAACTCGGAGGTGCACTCATTCGTTATTGTTTGAATGTTAGTAAAATCTTCCGACTCAAGTCCTTCCACCCCTAATGATGACGTACACCTGCGCAAATGGTCCTTAACACGTTGATAGCGATGGAAAATTTTCATCGATAGGGGCTGATGTGAAGTAGAAGAACATACTTTTTTTTAAACCAGTTCGTTACAATGGAAATGAACTAACTCTTCATTTTCGAAAAAGTAAAAATCTTAGTTCGAGGTCGTAAAATTACAAGGTTAGGTTGAATTAACGTCCCTAACTAAAGCTACACAACAGCTAGGCGTAAAAATACGAGGAAATGTTCCTGGCCTTTTCCGACCGGATAACTTACTGTCACTAATTATTGAATTGAAAGCCAATAACCAGATTTGTTTCAGTGATTAACTTTTTGACTATGAAATGATCATTAAATTTTCATAATTCATATTTTTTTGGGTTGCTTTTGTTTGAAAAAACTACAAAAATATAAAACAGACTATTTGCAATTTTTTTTTATAGCTAGATAGTTGAATAACAAACTAAACCGCACAGCGAAATGCAGTATGTCTGGTGTCTGGTCGCCCTACACTTGAGACGAAAGATTTAATTTCCTTGTAATTTGAAATAGAATATACTCTTTCAAATCATCAAGTATTATTCCAAGCACAGTGGGATTGGTTACAAAAGTGTAAAATCTAATATTCTACGTTCTATATCCTCAAATTAATCACCAAATAACCATACATTTGCTTGCGGTGTTAACATAATTCAAATATAGGCGTTAACATCCCTACATAATTATGGCTGTATTATATTTGTCGTCAATAGGTGAAAGATACACTTCGCAATAACACAAAAACTGCATAAGCTTTAAAATCTATGTATGGAAATTCATCAGTCACAACTGGGATTACTAGGTGTCAATTAAATATCATACAAAAGGGTAGATGAAAGAGCTAGATCGTGTAGTTTGTGTAACCACTAGACCATCATGTTTATCAAGTTTTCAAACGAACTTGAACTCATAAGAACAGTTGGCGAAATGGTACTATGAATTTCAGCAGAATGTGCTGTTATCAGTGAATCGGAACCATGCTACATGCTGGCGCGTGATTGGCAGTCAATGTGAAGATTATACTTAAACTTTCTCTCAATAATGTTTTTAAAAAATTCTCTTTATTTACTAAGTTGGATGTTTGTTGGCTTTAAAACAGTGGTTCCCAACCTGGGGGCAATCGCCCTTAAGTGGGCAATTTGTGTTAACAAGGGGGCAATAAATAGTTGGGGGGCGATGAGTATTCAAAGGGGAAAATTAAAATAATACTGTAATATTGACCATAAAGAGCTGATTCAGTTTCCGACCCTTGACGAGTGTTTAATGTCATTTACTCCTGAACTCCCAAATACGACCAGGACAAAATACTAATTTTATTGATCATCTTGGCCAGTTAAAAACTGACACGCTTACAAGATTTGATCAAGTTAGAAATTTTAGAACTAGTAAGGAGTGGTTATGAGTTAACCTGGGTGAAACTTATGGACACTTATCCACAACTGTGGTTAAAAGCTGAACCACTTATCTCGTTCTCATCAACATATTTAGTTGAAAAATGATTTAGTTCTGTTGTCCAGCTCCTCAATAAACAAAGAAATCAGTTGGACCTTTGCCTCAAAGGAGACTTGCGCCTGAACTTGAAAAATTTTAAGCCGGATATTCAAGCTTTAACTAAAATACACCAAGCACAAGGCAGCCATTGAAATGGTAAGAGAAACAATAAATAAGTTTTCAAACATTCTTTTTTTTTTAATTTTTACTGTCGACTCTCGTAAATTTTCCAGAATCCAGTTTAATGATCTTAGTTAATTATTTCACCTTTGTTCTTTAAAAAACCTGTTGAAAATATAAATTTTAATATTTCCCATTTTATTTAAGAGTGAACGGATAAAGTTGCTTCGGTTGTTTTTATGTATGGTAGTAAGTGTTTAAAAATATAAAACTGTTTTATTAGTTACACTTTAACTCAAATTATAATTAGACATAACATGATAATTAAAAGGGGGCGGTAGGTATTAGTCAACCTAAACAAAGGGGCGATGGTCCAGAAAAGGTTGGGAACAACTGCTTTAAAAGTAGGTTGCAATCTATCACTCAAGAATTAAAATATAATTCCCTAGCTCTTTCAAATAAACTGTACCTTGATTCACAAAGAAACCATACACTTTTTCATTCATATGCAATCATATTTGAATTTTGCAGTATCAAGCTATAAAATGAAACAAAAAAAAATTATCAATATTCTCTTACAGTGTAATTAACCCCCTTCAAATACAGTTTCTATTAATGGTATTTTTTAATTTTATTCAAACACTAATTACCCATAATAGAGTGTATTCTTTATACACATTGAATTTTTAATTAACTTTGAAATACTCAACCAAACAATTGATTTTGCTGACACAACAAAAGCAAAGAATAACATGAAAACAAAATATTTTAATACTTTATAATTTTATTATTTACTGAACAATGTAATAAAAAGATACTTAAGAAGAGGTTAAAGTAGAGCTGCAAAAAATTAAAATAAAAAAATTCAAAATATCACAAACAAATTAATTTAGAATAACTTTTTTTTTAATTATAAAACTCATGAAATATAATACTAAAAATATCTATCAAAATGTCTAAAATGATATCAGTAAATACAAAGCTTATAAATAGCAGAAATTAAATTCTGCAATACATATAATTAGGATGTTACATGTTACCAATTATCCAGAAAATCAAATCCAGTTTTCGGGATGTCCTAAAAGATAAATAAGACAATTGAATAATTAAGTTAAACAATAAGTCAAAGAAAATTAGGAACACATAGAAGATATTAAAAGGGCAGAGAAGATTTTAAATCACAGGTGAAGATCAGATTATCAATAAGCAAATAATGCCTGGTCCTGATTCAACAACAAACATTTAAATAACAAAATTATCCTTAATTTTGGAGATTTTATCAATAAAATTTCCCTTATTTCCAACCCTTGGGTGTTCTTAAGCTAAGAAATAAAAGCCTTTAGCTTAAGATAAAAGAGGTAAAAGTTGCTGTTAGATTAAAGTAATATCATCACTCTACTTAAACAAATCAACAAAAATCCATACTTACATCAAAATCAATCGGCAACGTCTTATACTTCGATATATCAATCTCTTTCCTCAACTCCAGTGACATACGTGGAGGAACGGCAGGCTTAGCTTCCTCTTTGGATTTCCGACGGATTCTCATGTCAAGAGTTTTTGAAGTTGCCGACTTACGCTTGACAACTTTGGCATAGATGGGAGTGTCTTTTTTCTCAACAGGCTTTGGAACTTGGGCAACTTCTACATGGGGTGGGGGAGGGGGGCTGAAGTGGGGTGGTACAGGAGGGGGTGGGACTTCAGGTCTTTTGACGGTGGTTGAACGTTTCACCTCATCATCTTTCTTGGGGTCGTTTTTTGGGGTGTCTTCAGCTTTTGTAGCGGGTTTTTCGAGAGTCTTAACTTTGGTGTCTTCCGTTTCTTCGCCATCAATCCGTAAGTCTAATTGGCTCTGCGTAGAAAGACACATTGTTAGTGATTTTATCAACAGATATATATAATTTTGAGAAAGTTAAATAAACATTATCAAAGTGCTATGTAAAGATGAAAGAAGAAAATTAAAAGATTTTGATTTTCAAGGGAACAAGTTATAAAATCTAGTACAAAAATTATTAGTTACTAAATGAAATATCAAAATTCTAAATTATTTATAATTCATTGCTCAAAATAATTAAGGTTTTCACGCAGATTGACACAATAAACTAACACGTTCTAAAGTTAAAATAGATATATCTATAAGAGATTATTATTTCTCTTTCCAACTGATATATATAACCTTAGGGCCTATTTGCTAACTGTTGATGCAATGGCAAATCCTGCAATCTTCCTGTGACTGTAGTTTCCCAGCTTTTGATGGAAACATTGAACATTTTTTTTCTTTTGAAAATAAGTTTACTAATTCAGACAGACATGCTGATTCTGACATACATACAATATGCTTGTGCATATATATACACAATTATGGCATGCCACTCAACATGTACGTTGACGTGTTAGAAGCACTTAAGTATTTTTTTTTTCAAAATGAGAAAACTCGTACTTAATATACAAGGAAACCTAAGTAACTACTTTAATTGGACTACAGTTAACTATCCTACCATAAGATGAGTAAAAAATATAGTTCAACAAGAGAGCATGAGTAATAAATTTTCTTAAAAAACTTTTGTAAATCAATAATTACCTTTATCAATTAAACTATAAAATTACTTTTGAATCAAAGAAGAAAATTGATTTTAACTAATTTACTTAGTTAATGATGTTTAGATTTGTTTTGTAACATGTTCTAGTTTGCAATAGAAATTCAAAACAATTTATAATCAAACCGAAACAACTATTTCCCAAAATAGGCTATATTTACTTGTGTTTCCCAGCGAAATGGTGCAGAGTGCTCATCTCTCCAAGAACAACCCTAGAATATAAATTATTTTAAACAATCAATCAACTTCTAAAAAACAAAAATTTGCATAGAAGCAACAAATACATTTTGATAATGAATGTTTGGTACAGCTATGATATAATGGCCGGTCTGACAATTGACGAGCTGAAAAATTTAATGTAGAGTTGCTATTGAGTTGTATGAACTATGAAGTGGAATGTTTACCACATTTTTGCTATTTTGTTGCTCAAACGTAACACAAATCGAGACCAGCTATTATATCATAGCTGCTCCAAATTTTTAACTAATCAAACTATTTTTATACAATTGAAAAAAAGTTTTGATTCATAGATTCCAAATTCAATTAAATAAAGTTTTTATTTTATTTCTTGTTTCCCTACAAGACACTTTTAGAAGACGTTTCTGAACATACTAACTTTTAAACTTTAACTTTAAGTAAAGTTTAATAAAAAAATACGTAATTCAATCTTATGGCTGCAAACCATTGAAGAATTTTAAACTACTATAAATTCTTATTCATAAATTATTAGTAAACATAGCCTTTTCTACATAAATATAATGCACGATAAACTTACAAATGGGCGACCGGCAGTAGCATCTTCATCAACAATAATTTTCTCACCAGGACATGTACGAAGCACAGGAAAGCATTCGTCAATAATTACTTCTTTTTTAACTTGATCATATTTCTTTGAGGCATCCACTTTCACAATTGAACGCCATAGTATATCCGATTGTTCATCTTGTGGTAAGCAATCGAAATCCTTACTATGTTCTTGTCTCACACTGACTATATCAGCCATCATTCTACTAGATGTAGGATTAATAGATGCAAAATAGTCTTCAAGCTTTTCTCTCACAAGATTAGACATGTTGTAAATAAATATAATAAGGATTTAAGAAAATTGCAGTCGGAGACAGTAGAAGGAAAACCACAACAAAATCAATTAAGCGTTGATTGATCGACAGTGTGATTTTGACTGCCAATCTTGGATTTCATTATAGTGTTTAACACAGCCAATAAATTCCCTGAAGCTTAATGGTGCATTATCGTTAAAATGTTTTATTATTATTATTATTATGTATTTGAAATACATTTTATGTGGATAAATGCTTTGTATTAAACTGTCTAATTTAAATTATTTCTTCCTGGTTCGATTTATCTAGTATTAACTAACATAATGTAATTTCGGAATTTATTAAAAAATATTTCAGATAAGAAAAAATTAATTGGCAATCAATAAATATTAAAAAGATGAAAAAATTCTTTAAAAGAAATTTCTTTTTTATTGACGTTTTCAAAGTTGTACGATTTTCCCAAATTTTGATATTTATTTCAAACAAAAACAACTTTGAAAAAAATATATATTTGGGGAAATACTTATGCAGAATGAAAATGAAGGTAGGGAAAGGGATGCGTCAAGAGAATTGTGTTCGAATGGTTAGTAAAGAAAAATTACAAATTAATATTTTCTGTAAACATATTCTGCGGAGAAAGTGAACAAAAAAAGCAACTTAAATTTATTTATTTCTATGGGAAAAATATTTTTTAATTACAATTTTTAGAAATGTAAGAAGATTTAATTTACATTTTTAATTCTTAATTTAAATTTATACAAATAATTACAAAATATGACTGACTGACAATTCTTTTGTAAATACATAATATTATAGTTTTGATCAATTCTTAATACTTTTTGTTTTTTTGTATTTTAGATCGCAATTCTTCTGGAGATTCGCGTGCTATACAAGAATCAATACCATTTGAAACAGTTCCGTTTGTAAAGAGTAAGTTTTCTTCTTGATACAATACAACAGAGAACTAATTTAAATATTTTTCCGTTTTTATTATATACATTTATTTACTTGTAGCAATTAGCAAATGAAAAGCTGAACTTATGATCTTCTCTATATTTGTCCAATCTTTAAATAATGTCTGTGAAATAATAATAATAAATTTTAATTTAGTTATTGCACTTAAAAGTAATAAATATTAGAAAACCAAATTAATTTTTATAGCTTTGATTTTAGTCAAAACAAAAACTAATTGTAACTTCAGATGCCGTCTACGATCTCTGTGCGTCTACCTCAATAAATCGACCCGACGGTGACGTTCAGTTTTTCCTTACTTCTACGCAGGCCCTGACCATCGCCTGAGCCTACAAGGCCCGGGCTTTGTGCCACGATTTTTGGGGCTCCAAAATATTAGCTATACTTCACAATTAAAGAGTACAGGGTAAGAACCTCTTCATCGCCTGGGAATCTGTCTGCATCAGGTCTGCTTGGCGAAGATAGCAAGTCATCGCCTAAACGGAGCACGGTTTACTATCTTTATGATCGAGATTCACGCCAGACAATAGTCGGACGTTTGAATTGTGGAAGAAGAACCAAGGGAGAAACCGGTTTCCGATCTCCACTACACGCCAAGCAGACCTCAATACGGGCAGATTCCCTGTCGATGACGGTTTTTTTCCCTTGTACTCTTCAATTTTGTTTGTTTTTATCAATTAACTCAATTTAAATTAATCATACATTTAAGTTTTCGACAAATATAAGCGAGTTTCGGTAAAAAAAAAAAAAAAACGTTGAATAATTTCTTTCAAACAAAATTATTGAAAATGTTCAATAATTTTGTTTGAAGATGGAAATGAACGGAAATACGCATAAACGGATTTTGATTTGTTTTGACTAGGCGAAACAGTATTGACCTCTGTATACTACCCACAAATTCCGGCCTTTCCCGATTTTCCTTAAATTAAAAATGAATCGCATTTTTATTCTGAAAAATTAATTACTGATCGAACTACTTAAATTAGATGTAATATAATTGTAACCTACTGTACTCACGAGGGGGTTTTCCTTCCTCCTTCTTTTAAAAAAAATTATGAAATAATTGTTCAATTAGACAAACTATAATTTTATTATTTTCAAATTAGATTCGAATTCTCCAGAAGATTCTAGTTCTTCGGAAGATTTAGACCCTCATGTCTACGTTGCAAGTAAGTTTTTTGTGTTTCGTCGAATTTTAATGACGATTTATATGCAAATTCAATGGGCAGGTTTCACGTATTGAGTGGCAATTCTGGTGCCGGCTCGTCATTTATCTGTGGTTCTAAATTATGACGCCCGTCGCCAATAGCCCTCATGTAGTTCTAGTGCGACGATGATTCAAAACTGCCCTAACCTTTGAGTAGCAACAGGTCCAGCAGTATAGTTTTCATTCTTAGTCCTCCTAGAATTTGGTATTCTCGAAAATGAGTTGTGTACAAAATTTTCGTTTAGTAGAACTAAAGCCTTTTCTCTGTTTGTGAATCACGTTAAATTCCTATCCCACAATTTCGGTTAATTTCTCCACATAAACAAATATCATCTAAACCGAATTTTCCCAATAACATTGACGTTTTGGCAATACTTTGCAAGTTGAAATTTATCTAATTAAAACCAATAAAGTCTACTAAAAGCAAAAATAAGAACACGTTGCACGTAAAAAAAAACTCTCAAACAGAACATAGCAGACGAAAAGACCGCGCATTCAGAGCGAAAACTGAAATAACCAATGAAATTGCAGAAGCCACAAAAAGAAAACTGGAAGAAGTTGCGTCATCTGAAACAAGCCAATTAAACTGAAAGTCAAACGGAATCATACTGTCATTATTACCCCTATTATAATATATTTTAACAGTACTAATTTCAATAGCGATTTTTCTGTGGAACTTCAAATTTTAACAGAGAAGCCTAGAGTGGTTAAAAAAATTCGGATTTTTAAATACTTCCCCTTCCCTTGACGACGATGAGATATAAAGAAAACATCCGTAATGCTACGGTAAGGGTTACAGATTTTATCTATTTAAGGAGGAAATATATGTCTTTTGACAAATTAAGATGTAATTTCAGTCAACTACAGTATTTTAGAAAACAAAAAGTTTTGGTAAGAAAATAAGACATATTCTCATTTGAAACACTATTTCTTACAGTGCGATTTATGCCGTAATAAATAATTTATTATTACTCGGAAGTTTGTGACAGGGTATCACTAAAAGCCACTTTCGTACGAGATTCAGGCATTTGTTACATCAATAATATTCAAAATCATCGTCTTACTAAAAATTTTGCATACGAAATTGACCTTAGCAAACTCAAATAATATAAAAAAAGTTTTGCTTTTAGCTTCCACACTACGTTTATAACGTAAAAAGTGGAAGGTTTTATAATCGTTCAGTCCGTCTGTCTGTATGTCACCCACTTTCACAGAAAGAACCACAAGTCCCACAGACAAGTGGGATACGTCATTTTGAAGCACAAAATCAGATTAGGCTACATTCCAAATTTCATTAAAAAATTTAAATTATAAGTTTATTTAAAATTTAAATAACTAAATTTTTTTAATCTACATTGAAATAACATGCAAATTCCATTTTTATTCAATATTTTCACTGTTGCCATTTCGTTAAACGTACGAGAAACTTTAAAATAAAAATAAACACTTTTGAAATAATATTTATTTATGTGATATAATTCAGTTTGGATTGTTGTATTATCACAATAGAGTTCTTTTGATGGTTCATTATATATGTATGAAGAAAGATGCATAGAGAATTCTAATTTGGGATAAAAAAAAATATGCTAAAGGTTTCGCTTTTATTTTTAAAACAACAATTGTACTAAATATATATATATATATTATATTATATATATATATATATATATATTATATATATATATATATATATATAAATATTATATATATATATATATATATATATATATATATATATATATATATATATATATATATATTATTATATATATATATATTATATATATATATATATATAATATATAATAATATATATATTATATATATATATTATATATATATATATATATTATTATGTATGTATGTAGTATTTGTATGTATGGTGTTGGGCTCCAATTAGGACGGTTAAAATCTGACTCCATGAGTTTGAAATGAATAATGCCAGCTTAAACAAAACAACTGAATTTAATTAATCATTAATAGTTACAAGGACAAGTTACAATTAAGTGGTAAAACACGAAACATGTTCGCGAAGACAAGACAACGAGTTCATGCGAGCAAAGGGGCGAGAGCGTCTGCTCTCGTGAATGTCTGAGAAGTCTCTGCTCCGCGGTAGAACAGTCTGGAAAGTTCATACTCCCGTGGGTCGTTCCAAGGAGGGAAAACAGTTGAGATGTATCTCTACTTCTTTTAAGACGGTGCGTAGTGTCTGGCGGGTATCGAGGCGGTGACAGTGACGTGTCGCCAACCGCTGCACACTCCCCCCGCAGTGTAACGTTATTCGAATGTGACATAACGCCGTGGGAGTGTGATGACACGACCAGCACGGGTTGTCTTTAGAGCTGGCGCGAGAACTCCAGGGGGCCTCCTAGATGATCCCGCTGTCGAAGACGATGCTGCTGGTGACGAGTGTTCTGATGATGACTGCGCTCGTGCTGAGGGTGTTGGCCGCGCTGAGCCAACAGGGGTTGTCGTCCGCTCGGAGTCGGTCGAGGCGTGCTGTCTGCTCAGAACCGGTGCTGATGATTGCGAGCGCACCTCCGGAGAGAGGGTACTTGGCTGTATTCCCTGATCCAGGTCGACTGCTGTTGAAGGATTGATGGGTGGTGAGTCTGCAACGACGAACGCTGGCTTCAATCTGTCGATCGAGATGGTGCGCCGCTCGCCTTTTATCTCCAAGTCGAAGGTCTTCTCCTTCTTCTCCAGGACTGGATACGGTCCGTCGTATGGTGCTTGGAGTGGCTTGCGCACGGCGTCGTGCCGCACAAAGGCGTGGGTGCAGGTCCGCATCTGAGGGTGGACGAACGTCGCTCTCCTTCCGTGGCTCGACGTTGGCACGGGGCGAATGCTGCCGAAGTGGGACCTGAGCTCCTCCACGAGCTGCTGGGGAGTGGCCTCGGTAGGTGTGGGGTCGAAGAATACTCCCGGCAAGCGGATCGTCTGCCCGTATACCAGCTCGGATGAGGTGGCACGTAGATCCTCCTTGAAGGCGGTCCGGAACCCGAGTAGCAGAGTGGGAAGGGCAGCTGCCCATTCGCTCGTGTCGTAGGCCTTCAGCGTCGCCTTCATGGGTCGGTGGAATTCCTCGATGAGTCCGTTCGACTGTGGGTGGTACGGGCTCGTCCTCAGCTTCTTGATTCCCAGGAGTTGCGAGAGGGCACGGAAAAGAGCACTCTCGAACTGGCGTCCTTGATCTGTCGTTAAACGTTCCGGGCACCCGAAACGTGAAATCCAGGTGGCGTAAAACTGCTTCGCCACTGTCTCGGCCCGAATGTCTGGTATCGCTACTGCCTCCGGCCACCTCGTGAACCTGTCTATCATCGTCAAACAATAATAATTATTTTGTGAAGGGGGTAGAGGACCTACTATGTCGATATGTACATGCGAAAACCTTTCTGTCTGGTCCACGAATTTTCCCAAAGGGGTTTTATTGTGCCTCGCAATTTTTTGACTTTTGACACGGGATGCAACATTTTGCCCAATTAGTGCAGTCTTTTCCGATCGACGGCCACACAAACCGCGTCCTGACGAGTTTCGAGGTGCTTCGAGCCCCTGAGTGAGACACGTTGTGTAGCGTTTGCGAAAACGTGCTCGCGAAACTGTTTGGGAATGTACGGTCTGGCTGTGCCAGTTGAAAGATCGCAAAATATTGCCTTTTCGCAGTCCGGGAGATTTATTTTCTTAAAATGGAAAATGTTTGAGTTACTGAGTAGGCTTTGCAATTCGGGGTCATTTTTTTGAGCTTGTGCGATTTGTTCGTAGTCAATTGGACTTGGCATTGAGATGGAACTAATGCGTGAAAGCGTGTCTGCTACGATGTTTTCGGAGCCTTTGATATAGCGAATATCAGTCGTAAATTGAGAAAGCGTTAGGTCAAGGGCTTGGGGTCTGTGTGAAGGTGAATTGCCGAGCTTCTAGCATGTGCCTGAAATGCTTGATTGAGGCGTAGGCTGCTAACAATTCTCTATCGTAGGCGCTGTAGTTTTTTTCTGCGGGAGAAAGTTTTCGGGAGAAAAACGAGAGTGGTTGTAGTTCGTCTTCTACAACTTGCATTAGTGCTCCGCCAATGGAAAAGTCTGACGCATCTACTTGCAATGATAAGTTAGCGTCTGGTTTAGGGTGTGCCAAGAGGACAGCGTTTGCTATTAACTCTTTGCATTTTTGGAAATCGGCTTCCGCGTTATCTGACCAGTCGATCTTGGTCTTGTCGTTTTTCTTTGCACCTTTGAGATATGAAGTTAAATGCACTTGGTGTTGCGCGATATTTGGTAAGAAACGCCGAAAAAATTTAGAATCCCAAAAATTGTTGAATTTCCCGAACAGTTTTCGGTTGCGGATAATTTTGAATTGGGTCGATTTTATCCGGAAGTGGTTTAGTACCGTTTTTAGTTATGAGGTGCCCAAGGAAAGGTATTTCGGATGCCCCGAAGATACATTTTGCCATGTTGACCGTTAAGCCGTAAGAGTTGAGTCTTTCCAGCACGTGTCGTAGATGAACCTTATGTTCCTCTTTCGAACTACTGAAGATTAAAATATCGTCAAGGTAGACATAGCAGAAATCAAGATTCCCGATAATTTCGTTCATAAAACGCTGGAACGTCTGCGCGGCACCACACAGACCAAAGTTCAAAAAGGGGAATTCGAATAAACCAAACGGTGTGCATATTGCGGTTTTTTGTATGTGGTCAGGTGTACAGGAATATGGAAATAAGCACGCACAATATCAAGCTTTGAGAAAATGTTTTTGCCGTGCAGAGCGTTCGAAAAATCCTGTATATGCGGAATGGGGTAGCGATCGGGCACGGTGCAGGCGTTTAAGCGCTTGTAATCCCCAACCGGGCGAATGCTGCCTGAGCTTTTTGAAACGACGTGGAGTGGTGAGGACCACGGAGATTTCGAGGGCCTGCATATACCCTGTTTGACCATAAATTCAAATTCCTTTTTTACCTCATCCTGTAGCTTTGGGTTTAGTCGCCTTGGTTTGCTATGAATTGGAGGTCCGGTTGTTTCTATGTAATGGATGGTGCTGTGTTTTACAGCCCCTAAACCAGAATTTAGTTTTAATAAATCAGGAAATTCTCTTAAGATTTGGTGATAAGGCGTGTCGTTTGAGGTGTTTTCAGAGATGAGCTTTACGGATGCGTGGCTAGCCTGTTGTGACAACACCCCAGGTTGGGTAAGTTTAGTTAGGTTATCTATTAGCCGGCGCCGTTTGAGGTCTATTAGTAAGTCGTAGTGCCTTAGAAAATCGGCTCCTAATATAGGGACTGGAATATTTGCAATTAAAAACTTCCAAGTGAAGTCGCGCCTTAACCCTAAGTTGACCTGTATAGTTTTGTCCCATACGTAAATATTTGCGAGTTATTTGCAGCAAACAGCTGTAGCGGATCCGGTTTTTAACTTTCGGGCATTATTGGGGACGGGGACACAAGAGACGTCCGACCCAGAGTCTACGGGGAACTTGAGGTGTGAGTTTTTGTCGTAGATGAAGAGCCGTGTAGGTCGAGCGACTGCTGCCGTTTGTTTTGGCCGCAGCCGCTACCGCGAGTTTTCCTAATCGCTTACGAAAGACGGGTTGTTTGCTAAAAACGAGCATGGCTCTCTGCAGTTACGCGCTTTGTTGCCGAACCTAGCGTGGTAGAAACAGAATTCTCTATTCCTTGACCGTGATCTCCCACGTGAATTGGAACGCTGTCTGTAATGCGGACGAGAACGATCCCTTTCGAAAGTGAGACGCTCGAGCTTTTGGCCCATCATGGCTATCTCGTTGCGAATTGCTTCTATTTCACTACCCGGTGCCTGCGCCACGTATGATGCGGCATGCGCTGTTGCATGAGCTGTTTTATATGGTGCGACATGCGCTGTTGCATATGGTGCGGCATGCGCGGCGGAGTTTTCTTGCCTAACAGCGTATACGCTAGATGTTGAGCGAACTTCGCCTAGTTTGTCTGCCATCTGGGCTAATTTGTCGATGTCCTCCGTACTAATCGAAAGTATGGCCTGCATCTCGGCGGGTAGGCGTTGCAACCACAACGTTTTTAGGAAGTCCTCCTTTAAGTTGCCTCCCGTTGTTTTCATTTTTCGTAACAACTGCGATGGCTTATCGGTGCCTAATTGTAATTCTGAAATTAAGCGCCTGACCCTTTCGTTTTCCGTGTCCGAAAACTCAGCGATGAGACGGTTTTTTAAAGTTTGATACTTTTCGGTCTCGGGTGGGCTTAATAGAATATCCGAAACGTTGTTAAGGGTTTCCGGATCGATTGCAGTAATGAGATAGTTATACATAGTTACGTCGTTTGTCACTCTTGCAAGTGCAAAATTGCTTTCGACTTGTATAAACCATAGTTTTATGTTAGATTTCCATAACGGTGGTATTTTTACGGCCACATGGGCGACTTGTGAAACTTCCTCATTTGGCTTAGTGCCGTTCTGAGAATCGTCGTTACTCATCGCGAATTTAGGCAATCTGAAGAGGGCAACTACATGAAAAAATTGACAGTGGGGAATTGGACCAGAACAGTAAGAAAAGTTTTCACATACCTTGGTGGAAATCTCCCTGCGATGCGAATCCACGTGGGTATACACACGTTTTTGTTTCAAAAAATAAAATGGGGAAAATAAGATTTAAGAAATCCTTATTGCTATATTGCAGTGCGTTTTTCGCATTGTCAATTTTTTCGATATTTTTACTGGGCTTCGCATAATTTTGAAGATGCAGTTGGATAGGTTCGTTCGCACGTCCGGGGTCGCCAATGTTGGGGCTCCAATTAGGACGGTTAAAAATCTGACTCCATGAGTTTGAAATGAATAATGCCAGCTTAAACAAAACAACTGAATTTAATTAATCATCAATAGTTACAAGGACAAGTTACAATTAAGTGGTAAAACACGAAACATGTTCGCGAAGACAAGACAACGAGTTCATGCGAGCAAAGGGGCGAGAGCGTCTGCTCTCGTGAATGTCTGAGAAGTCTCTGCTCCGCGGTAGAACAGTCTGGAAAGTTCATACTCCCGTGGGTCGTTCCAAGGAGGGAAAACAGTTGAGATGTATCTCTACTTCTTTTAAGACGGTGCGTAGTGTCTGGCGGGTATCGAGGCGGTGACAGTGACGTGTCGCCAACCGCTGCACACTCCCCCCGCAGTGTAACGTTATTCGAATGTGACATAACGCCGAGGGAGTGTGATGACACGACCAGCACGGGTTGTCTTTAGAGCTGGCGCGAGAACTCCAGGGGGCCTCCTAGATGATCCCGCTGTCGAAGACGATGCTGCTGGTGACGAGTGTTCTGATGATGACTGCGCTCGTGCTGAGGGTGTTGGCCGCGCTGAGCCAACAGGGGTTGTCGTCCGCTCGGAGTCGGTCGAGGCGTGCTGTCTGCTCAGAACCGGTGCTGATGATTGCGAGCGCAAACTCCGGAGAGAGGGTACTTGGCTGTATTCCCTGATCCAGGTCGACTGCTGTTGAAGGATTGATGGGTGGTGAGTCTGCAACGACGAACGCTGGCTTCAATCTGTCGATCGAGATGGTGCGCCGCTCGCCTTTTATCTCCAAGTCGAAGGTCTTCTCCTTCTTCTCCAGGACTGGATACGGTCCGTCGTATGGTGCTTGGAGTGGCTTGCGCACGGCGTCGTGCCGCACAAAGGCGTGGGTGCAGGTCCGCATCTGAGGGTGGACGAACGTCGCTCTCCTTCCGTGGCTCGACGTTGGCACGGGGCGAATGCTGCCGAAGTGGGACCTGAGCTCCTCCACGAGCTGCTGGGGAGTGGCCTCGGTAGGTGTGGGGTCGAAGAATACTCCCGGCAAGCGGATCGTCTGCCCGTATACCAGCTCGGATGAGGTGGCACGTAGATCCTCCTTGAAGGCGGTCCGGAACCCGAGTAGCAGAGTGGGAAGGGCAGCTGCCCATTCGCTCGTGTCGTAGGCCTTCAGCGTCGCCTTCATGGGTCGGTGGAATTCCTCGATGAGTCCGTTCGACTGTGGGTGGTACGGGCTCGTCCTCAGCTTCTTGATTCCCAGGAGTTGCGAGAGGGCACGGAAAAGAGCACTCTCGAACTGGCGTCCTTGATCTGTCGTTAAACGTTCCGGGCACCCGAAACGTGAAATCCAGGTGGCGTAAAACTGCTTCGCCACTGTCTCGGCCCGAATGTCTGGTATCGCTACTGCCTCCGCCACCTCGTGAACCTGTCTATCATCGTCAAACAATAATAATTATTTTGTGAAGGGGTAGAGGACCTACTATGTCGATATGTACATGCGAAAACCTTTCTGTCTGGTCCACGAATTTTCCCAAAGGGGTTTTATTGTGCCTCGCAATTTTTGACTTTTGACACGGGATGCAACATTTTGCCCAATTAGTGCAGTCTTTTCCGATCGACGGCCACACAAACCGCGTCCTGACGAGTTTCGAGGTGCTTCGAGCCCCTGAGTGAGACACGTTGTGTAGCGTTGCGAAAACGTGCTCGCGAAACTGTTTGGAATGTACGGTCTGGCTGTGCCAGTTGAAAGATCGCAAAATATTGCCTTTTCGCAGTCCGGGAGATTTATTTTCTTAAAATGGAAAATGTTTGAGTTACTGAGTAGGCTTTGCAATTCGGGGTCATTTTTTTGAGCTTGTGCGATTTGTTCGTAGTCAATTGGACTTGGCATTGAGATGGAACTAATGCGTGAAAGCGTGTCTGCTACGATGTTTTCGGAGCCTTTGATATAGCGAATATCAGTCGTAAATTGAGAAATAAAGTCCAATTGCCTAGCTTGTCTAGGTGAGCACTTATCGGAGCGTTTCCGAAAAGCGTAGGTCAAGGGCTTGTGGTCTGTGTGAAGGGTGAATTGCCGAGCTTCTAGCATGTGCCTGAAATGCTTGATTGAGGCGTAGGCTGCTAACAATTCTCTATCGTAGGCGCTGTAGTTTTTTTCTGCGGGAGAAAGTTTTCGGGAGAAAAACGAGAGTGGTTGTAGTTCGTCTTCTACAACTTGCATTAGTGCTCCGCCAATGGAAAAGTCTGACGCATCTACTTGCAATGATAAGTTAGCGTCTGGTTTAGGGTGTGCCAAGAGGACAGCGTTTGCTATTAACTCTTTGCATTTTTGGAAATCGGCTTCCGCGTTATCTGACCAGTCGATCTTGGTCTTGTCGTTTTTCTTTGCACCTTTGAGATATGAAGTTAAATGCACTTGGTGTTGCGCGATATTTGGTAAGAAACGCCGAAAAAAAATTTAGAAATCCCAAAAATTGTTGAATTTCCCGAACAGTTTTCGGTTGCGGATAATTTTGAATTGGGTCGATTTTATCCGGAAGTGGTTTAGTACCGTTTTTAGTTATGAGGTGCCCAAGGAAAGGTATTTCGGATGCCCCGAAGATACATTTTGCCATGTTGACCGTTAAGCCGTAAGAGTTGAGTCTTTCCAGCACGTGTCGTAGATGAACCTTATGTTCCTCTTTCGAACTACTGAAGATTAAAATATCGTCAAGGTAGACATAGCAGAAATCAAGATTCCCGATAATTTCGTTCATAAAACGCTGGAACGTCTGCGCGGCACCACACAGACCAAAGTTCAAAAAGGGGAATTGAATAAACCAAACGGTGTGCATATTGCGGTTTTTTGTATGTGGTCAGGGTGTACAGGAATATGGAAATAAGCACGCACAATATCAAGCTTTGAGAAAATGTTTTTGCCGTGCAGAGCGTTCGAAAAATCCTGTATATGCGGAATGGGGTAGCGATCGGGCACGGTGCAGGCGTTTAAGCGCTTGTAATCCCCAACCGGGCGAATGCTGCCTGAGCTTTTTGAAACGACGTGGAGTGGTGAGGACCACGGAGATTTCGGGGGCCTGCATATACCCTGTTTGACCATAAATTCAAATTCCTTTTTTACCTCATCCTGTAGCTTTGGGTTTAGTCGCCTTGGTTTGCTATGAATTGGAGGTCCGGTTGTTTCTATGTAATGGATGGTGCTGTGTTTTACAGCCCCTAAACCAGAATTTAGTTTTAATAAATCAGGAAATTCTCTTAAGATTTGGTGATAAGGCGTGTCGTTTGAGGTGTTTTCAGAGATGAGCTTTACGGATGCGTGCTAGCCTGTTGTGACAACACCCCAGGTTGGGTAAGTTTAGTTAGGTTATCTATTAGCCGGCGCCGTTTGAGGTCTATTAGTAAGTCGTAGTGCCTTAGAAAATCGGCTCCTAATATAGGGACTGGAATATTTGCAATTAAAAACTTCCAAGTGAAGTCGCGCCTTAACCCTAAGTTGACCT
>CM033280.1:22819254-23029254 GCA_019343175.1 Oedothorax gibbosus
GTTATAAATTTGTGTATATTCGCTTTTGAAAATTTAGTCCAAGGTTGTTACATATACATTAACAAAAAAAATTATCTCCAAAAATCTAGCTATTTTAAGCTTGAATGGTAATAGGTATTGATTTAAACATTTTCGCTGAATATTTATCCGTTAAAAAAATTAAATTAAAATTTTGTAATAAAGATGGTTAAAAAAATATTGGGAGGTCATTGTTCAAGGATTATTTCTAGAGAAAAAGTCTTGCCTGTTTTAAAACTTAACAATAAAATAGACGGGAAAAAACACCTTTTATGGAATTAGGACGAAAGTTAAACATTGTTTTCCTCCTAATTCCATAGATGTTTTTCCCCCTGTAACTTAGGCATTTTATTAATATTGCTAATTTTAAAATGGTGTGATGAAGTATCTGCGAGTTCGAGCCACATGAATATTACCGTAATAATAAATCGACAGCCAAAATAGATTTTTAAGGAATGTACTTTCTTGATATCACTTGTTTATGTTCCCTTTTTGGTAAGTTAAATGTGCATTATACACATACATATTTACGTACCCACCTATTTGCATGATTACATGTGCTTTTCATAAACTTCAGCTTTATAAATATTATTTGTCAAGTCTTACTGCGTTTAAAATAACAATAAAATAACAACACATTTACACACTAATAAATTTTATTATGCATTTTATCCTTTTCCAACGGCTGCTGGAGGTCTAGTGTGACAGCTTCCTTCAAAAAAGTTAACGTCGTCCAATGCAAAGCCTCCGTCAGATGATTCTCCTTCAAAATTTAGATAATAATTTCCTTTAGTTTCAACGCTAACTTGTGCATAACTCCAATCTGTTCTACTAGCATTAGCAAAATTTCTCGCTTCCAACCTCCAAATAACTGTTCTCTTTATGTTCTCGGCTTCAGACATATCCAATAAGACAACCTAGAGAAGTAGGTAAGATTTCATGTAATGCGTTTTAAATTTAAATGTTTTAAAATAACATGAGGTACATGATTAATTATTTCAAAAACATTAATCTATTTTTCTAAAAAATTTTCCGATCTCAAACAAAATTAAAGAAAACTTCAATACAACAAAGTTCATATAATTTATGTAAACTATTTATTTTTTTAATTTTTGTACAAAAACTTGAAATAAATTATTTAGCGAAAACCAGACTAAAAATGCCCAAACTATTAAAAAATTTACAATTATTTACGCTAAATTTGGTTACAATTTCTTTTAAAAAATCTTTACTAACAAATTGATATAATTAGGTTTCTCAAGTTTATCCAGAAAAACTCAATTTGTTAAAAATGTACCATAAAGGTTGTAAATTAATTTTTTTGCTACTACGTATATTAACTTGCCTCTAATGCAGTGGCATCGCTTCTTCCAAAAACTACAAACCAAAATCCTAGGCACCTCACTCCACTCAAGCTAACTTCTAAAAGCGGACTCCTCAACTTCGGTCTCTGTATGAAGTTCTTGTGGAATACATCAAAAAACACGAATCCAGCCGGGGAACGAAACGTGTGGTCCATCAATCCAGAGGGCTTGTTATCAATCTTCGCCATCTTCCACGGGCTTTCCTCCACGGAATTCGCTGTCTTCGGTTCCGTGGTCGGCGCAACAGTTGACGTTCCATCATCCAAGTCCGAAATGTTGGTCCATCCACACATGTCCCTCTCAAAAATGCACTCCCCGATTACAGCAGCTGCACCAAGCGGTTCCGTTGTGCAATCTCCATCAAAAAATGTAATGTCATCAATGGCTATGTTACCAACTCTGCCTTCGCCCCAGGTCCCCTCGATGATGATCTCATAAGGTGTCTGAGGTGGTAGCCTGTCTTTAGTAGTGACTATGGGAGCTCTTGCTGGAAACCATCGTTCGCCTTGATGGTTGTACAACCTCCACAAAGGTGACAACGGCTTTCCCGGTTTCATGAGTCTTACAAAGACTTTCAGGCTACCCAGACTCAGTCCCGCTGGGTCTATGAGTCTCTCATACATCCAGTAGTGGAAAGTGATGCACTTGGTGTTAGAGGTCGGACGGAAGCGAGAACTGACCAGCCAGCCTCTGGTTCCGCCCTTCGAGATGAGAGGGGTGTTGGTGAGAAGGTTCATGTAGTAGCCCTTTCCGTCCCCACGAGTGTGGTCGAGGCTAGGACCACTTTGGTCGTAAAAGTACTGTCTGGCCCAATCGATGTCGTCAAGTTCGTCCTTTGATGAAACAGCAAAAGAGATTATGTAATGATATTATTGCAACTTAATGTCCAAATATTAATAAAATATTATACAATGTAAACAGAATAGAATAAACCAAACATAAGTTTTATTTTCGTTTCTAAATAACTTATATTCTACTTTGAAAACAGGTATGTAAATAAAAAAGGTATTCTTTGAGTTAACTTTAAATACTTTAGAATGTAGTGACATTAACTTAAAAAAATTTCTGATAATTTTGGTAATGAAAATCTGATTACAATTAACTTTGAACGAGTACTAATACTAAAATTAAAAGTTAACGAATTTAACCAACAAACTTTAACAGCGATTAATTTACTACGTTTGTAATCAATACTTACTAATGGAGCTGGATTACTCCAATGGCACATGTTTTCTTCAAAGCTGCAGTCCCCGTTGTCTTTTGCTGCTGTTTGGGGAACAGCTGGACATGGACCAGATCGAAAAGATATATCATCAATGGCAATGTTTCCAAACTGATTACCTACATAGTTAAAAATTAAAATATTCATCATAAGATACTTAAATAGTCCTATACAATACCTTTCTGACTTTCAATTTCAAGTAATCATTCGATCCATGTACCCAAATAAATTACACTTACCAACAATAGCAATAAGCAGTAACTGAAACGGGCTCATGGACGATATGGTGACCTGTGCTTTGTGCCAGCTACTACCGGACGAACCTGACAGCTCCCAGACAGTCCTGTCACTGTCGTCTTCGTTTTTGAGTACCAGTCGCATCGTTCCAACACCATTGCCGAACATGTGGGTGGCAAATCGCATACACAGCGGGGCGTTGTCACCTGTGGTCGGGAAATTAGGGCTTCTAAGCATGGCCGTGTCGCCGGGGCGTCGTGGATAGGCAGTGCTGATATATGCAAATCCTGTTTTGAGAAGAAAATTGCCTTTATCAAAGAATGTTACAAGGTCTGTTTAGAGAATTTATTTTAAAGAAGTGTTTAAAAAATGCGTGTATGGCAAATAGAACGGAGGTAATGTGTTTTAGATTTTTTTTACGCAGTGACAGTTAAATAACCAATTTTAATATGATGTTGTCCAAAATATCTTAACATTATATAATAGCCAGGTTTAACAATCTATCAATGGTAAAATCGCGTATAAAATATTGTTCAAACTTGGCGGGAAATTATAGTCTTATTCATTCGTATCTTCGCGAAATTTTTATCTATTTTTTTTTGCATTTTTTTTACACTGGTTTTTAGCCAGTTATAAGGTCCCTATTCGGTCCACAAATCCAATTTTTTAATTTCTCTAAAACTCATGACTGTAATTCGTAAAACTTAAATGAGCCTAAATTTTCTGTTTAAAAATATTAAGTAAATAATTAATTTAAACAATCCTTATACCCAAACATTTAATTTAACTCAAAGATAAAACCATCTCGTAAATATGTACGAGTTTAAGTTTTGTATTGCATATTAAACAGTTTGAGATAATGAAAGTGCGTATAAAAAATAGATAGATGACTTTTTCACGAACCTAAAAGGTGTCTGCAGCGGTCTTCAAGTGTGAATCAAAATTAATTTTTAAAATAGGGGAGGGGTTCCAAATTTTATGACCGTGAAGTAGGCAAAAATATTTTACCTCACATAAAAAAATCTAATTCCTCTTTTGATAAACTAAGAATATGATTCATTAAATAGTAAAATAATAATGCCAATATTACCTCCTGTTTGTTCATCCTTCCCGTAACTGCTATGATCCCTGGGTGGCCCAGTGAGGAAACTGCTGCTGCCCCTCCCTAGCTCCCAGTCAAAATCGTCCTCGTCCATATTCGTCCAGTCGCAGAAACCACCCTCAAAAGTGCAGTGCCCCACACAGCCTTCCTTCGTGGGTATGGTGTCAAACCTCACATCGTCAAGTGCCACGTAACCTCTGCATAATCAATAACGTTTATTTCTTAAATTTTTCATTTATCTACATTATTAAATTTATACAATAAAATCAAAGATAAAATCATTGTCACCATAACTTTTATTATGTGAAAAAATTTAATAAAATTGTTAGAAAAATACAAAAAAGTACCTATTCGAAGGATTATCTTATAATCTTTATTTTTTTTTCTTTTTATACGAATCAAAAAGCCTGAAGGAAATCTTCCATATGAAAATGAAAAAAACTTCCGATGAACAATTTAAACGATGAATAAGTTTTTTTTTAATAAATTGTTTTTTTTTTCTTATTTAGTTTACTTCTCAGCAATAGATGTTGGGCGATATTAATCACCCTATAAAAATGATTAATAAAACCAAAAAATGCAGAAAATATCTTAATTCATATGATATTTAAAAAATTGTCTACGTATTATACAAAGATAATCATATGTTATTTGACAACTTGTTATTTGTTATTAAATAAAACACAACAACACAGGTTTAAAACTGTCATTTATCACTTACAATAAAATTTCATTTTAAAAAAATCCTAAGTGTAACCTCGAAAATCAAATATGATTGATCCATTCTGTTTTATATAGATTTATTACGTTGCCCATATTTTTAAATAATGAAATAGATCTATACAAAAATTAACATAGAGCATTCACCTTGTTCCATAATACTAAAAAGAAAAAAATGAAACCGTCTTTAATACTTTTTTTGTTACATTTAACTTAATTTTCCGAATAATTCTTAAACTTCGTTATTACGGTTGCGTTGTTAACAACCATGGCTTTCGAGAAATTTTTAAATCTTTAACTTAAAATGTCGATTAAAAACTTTTAGTTGGTAATCTGGATTTTTTTTTTTTTTTTTTTTTTGTATTGTCGTCCCCTCCAAAAGTAGCTTGAATTGGTGAAGCAACTGTACCAAGATACGCTACGAGAAGCGCTACGAGAAGTGCTACGTAGCGTATCTGTAAAAGTTGCTTTACCACGCACCGACATTTTTAGTGGGGAAGCCCAACGACCGTTAACGTACTGTACGCTTTACTTGAAATTTAAGAAGACCATGACATTACGAAAATACTTGATATTATCGAAAAACTTTATTCGACTAAATCATAAACTTCCCATAAAGACAAACGTATGCAAACTATTTGTTAAAAACGTAAATATTAGCGTTTGCGCCATTTTTTTAATCATACCGGAAATTTATCTCTAATTTATATTACCTTCTTAGTGAAGTATACCATATTTTAAGAGGTGTATCATTTGGTAAAAGTATGGAAAAATACTAATTAATTGTATTTATGTGTTTCTTACATTCGCTACCAATCACCATTAACTTAATAGCGAAACACTGATAATTAAATGAATTAAAATTTATTGTCGGTGTTTGGAATTAAGTAAAACCAAATCTTTAAAACATGTTAATTTTATGTGGAAGAGTTTTATAATTCAAATAAATCCTCAATTAAAATATAACCTTCACTTACCTATAGTTGAGTTTCTTGAGTGACTGTTCAGTAGACACAGCTTCAAACAGAATCCTATACCTCTCTCCATAGCTGAGAGCTACTTCTCCCATGTACCAAGTCCCGTCTGAGTTATCCTTGCTCTCCCATAAAACAGTATCTTCCTTCCTCGAATTCCTAAGCAATACTCTCAATGACTTCGCACTCAAGCCCCCTATATTGTAATAAAAAGACAGACACTGACCTGATGGACCCGTATGGTTATACTCAGGACTGAAAAGCTGATTGGAACCATAGTCCGAATCCGGTATTACTGTGTTCGAGGCGAGTTTTGACGTTTCGTAGAAGACATAGCCACTGCTGGTGTCTGCTCCAGTGTGATCTGTCCTCGGACCACCTATCCAGTACGCTGAGGACCCCATACCAGAACGCCACTGAGTTTGGCTCCGTGATACGTTGGGTGGTACATTCCAGTAGCATTTGTACAAGCGGATGACGGATCCGAAGTCACAAGGTTCGGGTACTTCTTGTAGGTCGAAGTCACGGCGGTGTCTCTGGAGAGAGTTGTTCTTGTTGTTTTCGAGTGTAAAAGATCTTGTGTATGTTGCAGAAACAATCCACCACAGTAAGATATGCCATACATATTTTTGATTTTTGCTAATTTTCATCTTAAAAATATGTTTATAGTTCTGCGTAGTAAATTATAACAGTATACTAAAGAAACAACCTTATTTTCTTTGCAACGAATACCTATCCAAAGATAAAAATACGAGCTCAAAACTCTCACTTTTTTTATGGTTATCAATATCGTTCAAGCATAATTTTACACCATAGTTCAAATTACACACACATACTCATATAAAACAGCTTCAAAGTAATTAAAAATTCACTATAACTTTAACTGCTGTTAAGTTATAGTGAATACTTAATATACACTTAAACAAGCTATAAATATATTAAATACAGATTTTAAAATTCAAAACAGTTTTTTTATAAATTGTTTAAAAAAAGAACTAAACCGGAGACTGCATGTTTAAACCACAGAACCATAGGTAATGACAAAATTTCGATGAAGGCTTCTATTCCCAACTCTGTACAAATATTATCGATTTGGGGACAAATATATCCACATGCGTAAATAAAAGGTTACAAAACGCTAAAAGGGTTCTAGAAGTATTGTTGTTATTTTTTGCAAAAAAATAAATAGCCCGGCAACAGTTTAATCTTTTTCGACATCTTTTGTGCTCCATTCAATAAATACATTCATTAAATGGTCTGTCGACAGAAACCGAATAATAGGAACAGCACGCAGCACTAAATATTTCTTCTATTTCGCTACGAAACGTGTTAAACAATTTTTTTCATTTTTGGTCATTTCCTTTTCCGCTTCATCTCTGAAAGCTTTAATTTTACTTTTATTGCCGTTATGCATTATTTTTTAGTTTAGAGAGTCAAATAAAACATGTTAAATTTTTAAAAATAGTTGTTTTGGAAAAAGAATTCGATATTACTTTGATACAAAGAATTGTTTCAAAATCTACAATCATTTCATAATATCAATTAAAAAAATATCAAAACAAATTTACAAAAAAAATCCATGTAAATAAATATCGAGATTTTTAATCGCTTTTATGTGTTTCTGGAAGGAATTTCAAAAACTATAAACCACATTTAAATGCAGGTTATCTAAATCGAAATATTCCCTTTACTACAATTCAATGCACTGTGTTAATTACATCGGTGTATTGAAAATGCGTGTTTTAGATATAAAGTTTGTTCCACTTGAAAAATTTGATGAATCTCTTAGGAAATGACCAAATCTGGAACAGGAAGTTTTCATTTACAGCCCAATGCGAAATGAGAGCACTAATCACTTCGGATGAATATGTGGAAACTAAATACAGGAAATAAATCCCTAACCTTTTTATAGATTTAAAGTATATCTAGAATCAAAATTCCTCAAGCAAATATGTTGAAAAAATAAGATTAAAATTTTCATTTGCGTAAACGGGAGTTGAAAAGTATAAAAAATATTTATTTTCAAAATAACTAATAAAGGAAATAATTTTTTCATATGTTTCTAATTTTAAGCAGGCTTGCGGATTATCATAGAGGCTTCTGAAGTCATTATTTTTAAAGTTATTTTGTTCAGATGTAATTGTTTTCAAACAAAATGCTTAAAGTTAATGTTTTTGTTAAGCAAGTTTTAAAAATTAATAAGAAAAACTTATTTGTTACATTTACTGATTTTAATGTTTATTTTTATAATCCTGTGAAAAAACCCACTCACTTAAACCAAGGAAAGTGTATAAAGTCAAATTCTTAAGAAACCAATGTGCAAAGGTTACTTTTAAGCACAAGTGCGAAAAAGTAACTTTTCCCACTGTTTCATCCTGCGCTAGACCTATACATATTTCACTTGATAATAAAAACTATCATATCGAGCACGCCAAAAATTATATATTTAAACTTTGGGAAACTTAAGTAACGATAAAATATTGTATGAAATGTTAAAAATATTTTTTAATTATGTATCTCAATCTAGTGCGTAGATTAAATTTTTTGAAATTTGGGGAAACTATTCGACTAGCTTGTGTTTCACTTAGCAAATTAAGAAAATTATCCTCATTTTACAAAGTTTTACTTTGCGCACTTGTTGATAAATAACTATTATTGCACAAATACGTGAAGTAGAACTTAAAATTGGTGAATAATGAATATTTTTATAAATGTTTCTATACTGCAGCAATTCAACTGTTAGACTTCATATTTTAACAACCAAAGATCAGCCATTAAAAGCATGTGTTGAAGTTGAGATAAGCATTGTTGTTTTTGGGAATCCAAAGCAAGTCAACATTTTATTTTATTTTTTATTAAACTTTTAAAAATATTAAATAAAAACTGTTAATGAATTCAATTATATTTTGTTTAGAAGACATACTATAGATAAATGTATTATATGGCAAATACTGTGGTGAAATGCACGTGGTTCTGGTGTTGGATCATTCGATCATTTAAAAATTACAACACTGTAGGGTATATAATGGGAGCGAATCTGGAGTCAAATGGGACACATATAAACCTAGCTTTGAAAGCTTTTCTTGAAGAATCTATATAAATCTTTACTATGTTATTCAGCCAAGTTTGCAACAAAAAAATTTAAACTTTTAAATTTAAACTTTTTAAACTTTTTTCGTAGTATAATAAGTGAAAATTCAAGTAGCTTTATCGATGATATTTTTGGCACCTATAAATTCATAAATTCTATCTGAGCTTAGCTAGGATACTAATAACCTGAAGATAAATGATTTAGAGTTGTTAAAAATTTGCTGAAAAGCAAACTATTCTTTATTACGTTGGATTAATTTCGGAAATAGAAAAATTTGAACTCCATGTAAGCTTTTTGAAGAAAAAGGCGGATTTTTGTTTTACCGAGTACCTTGAAAAAAAATAATAAGTTTTGTGTGTGTTTGGATAAATTTAAAAAGCTTACTTACTAAACTACTCTCTCCAGTGATTGAACAAAAAAAATTACTTGAGCATTTTTGATTTTGGTATTATTGTAAAACCTTTAAACCTAAACATGTTACCGTTCCACCAGTGAAAACCGTTCATACTGCACCAGTAAGTAATAATTGAGGTTGATTTTTCAAGTAAATAAAATAAGAAGCTTTATTTAACCATTTTTGGAGAGTTTAAAAGTTTTTGACAATTTTTAACAGCATTGAAAATATATATATTGAGTTTTTTAATTATAACTAATTTTCTTCAAGTTAAAAGTTCTATATTTTTAATTATCCACACATTTTTTTTGGTTAAATATTTGTGAGTTTGAATACAAGCTTCATTTTAAAATAAAGGATTCAAAATAGTCCCTATTGCGTTCCAAAAACTTTTGGATTTGGAAAAAACTTAATTATTAAGTGAAAAATGCTTATTAAATTTTATTAAATTCGTTAAACAAAATTAATAATAACGAAATAACCCTTTCAGTCCCAACCTTTTATTTTTTTTATTCTAAGAATCTAAAATTTGTGAAATAGACTCATTATGCATCCAGAATGAAATGATAAAAAGCTGTTGGAAAAATATTAATTTTTTAACTAAAATTTAAGGGGGGGGAATGGAATCATAAATTTTGAATAAATTATAACAATAATTTTTCGAAACTTTATTTGTTAAAAATAGTTAATATTCAAATTTTTAAACATTTAAAAATGCAAGCATAAAAAATTTAGGGCGAAGTTTATTTAGGGTTTCGGGTTGGTTGGTACATGTATTTCCGGCTTGTGTGCTTGATCAGAGATCCGCGTAAGACAGACAGACAGAAGTTTTATTGGCACAGACAGAGAAATTACCCCCGGGGCGAAAGCTGTAATTGAACCCGCACCCGGCACAGTGCGCAGACTGTTAGCATAATGGTCAGCGATCTTAACCACTAGGCCACCCGGGCCCCGCCAATTTATTTAATAAAATAGGGTATTTGACTTAAAATAATTGATTGGCTTAAAATATTCTTATGCCAAAAATATTAGACCCGTATTTTTTTATTTTTTTTTTCAAATACTCCATAAAAAGGGAGAAAATGAATTTTAAAATTAGGACGAAAAATTCCACCAGAAAACGCTTTGCGGCTGTCACGTGGTATCTATGACGTCACTAGTAATTATAAACAAACTTTGAAACACCATTTTGGAATATACTTTAAGCAAATCTGAACTATCCGCTTCTGTAAAACCTCCTTCCATTATCTATATAATTCTTATTTTAATAGTAAATTAGATTAAATCCAGTTCAATTGCAAGCAAAAAAACATCACACCGGTTTGTTTATATATATAAGTGACGTCGTCAAATCAACGTGTTTGTGATTGTGATCATGTGACGTACCGATGAAAAATAGGCCATTTTAAAATGATTTTTATGAATTATTTAAAGATTTATTTTGCAAAAAAATATATACGTTTCCAAACATTATTGGATTCTTCAAAAGACATGATTCTTCCAGCTAACGATACAAAATTTATTTAAGATAAGTGTGAGTTTAACTTAATGAGGAAAAAAAATCACAAGTTTGATGATTCCAAATGGAATCATTTGGAAGTCAAAGAGATAAAATTCATTAAAAATAATTAGTTATGGGGTTGTTTCACGGAGGATCTGGCAATAGCTCTGCGGTTTTGTTTTCATGTCTCTCGAATTCATAGATATCATAGTTAAAGTATAGTGGAAAAAATTTAATGACTTTTAGGTCAGCATGTGTTCCTTTTTTTTAATGAAAAAACAAAATTTCTATTTCAGGATAGTTTTAAAATTCTAACTTTTTTTAAAGTAATTTAACTGTTTTATTAAATGCATCTCCTCTGAAAATCGTCCCCTAAACCCGAAAATATTAATATTTTTGTTTTTTTCTCTTTAAAACTGAATAGAAATAAATGTTTATTTATATTTTAACATTTAATTAAAAAAATATTATTTATGTATTAAAACATGTTTTAGTAAAATTATTTTAACAAAATACCTATAATATTAATGACATTTATGTTCCTAAACCAAAAATGTTTAATAGAAAACACTATATTCTATTTTAATACTTGTATAGGAAAAAATGCAATGTTCGAATTCAATGAAAAAATTCAATAACGACGGGACGCGCATGGAGGCCAAATTAAGGGGGCAAAATTGCCAGTGTTGCCACCACTTTAAGGAGAAAAATGCTACGGCATCATCGGAAAAATACCATTTAATTCTAAAATTACCAAAAAAATACTAGAAAAGCATTTCAAGTCACCAAAAAGATTCCAAAATGCAGCTAGTATTTTTACGATATTTTTTGTAATGGGGTTGTTTCACGGAGGATCTGGCAATAGCTCTGCGGTTTTGATTTATGTATCTCGAATTACTTTTGTTGATATTCGAAATTGAGTTTTCTAAGAATAAGTTATTTTAGTTTTTATTTTTTTAAATTACAACTTCTTGCTCTGCTGTTGGTTGTTTTAATCATTTATCAAGGAAAACTTGCATTGAAAGAAGTTGGAATTTTAAAAAATTAACAACTAAAATATTCTCTTCGAAAACTCCCTCCCGAATAATTGCCTGAATACCAAAACAACAGTAATTCGAGAGACATGAAAACAAAACCACAGAGCTATTGCCAGATGCTCCGTGAAACAACCACAAATTATTTATTATTTTTTGTTAACACATTTGTATTAACTATTTTAATTATTTTGTTAGTAATTAATGACAAAAATTAACTATTATATCTAAAAGTAGTGAATGAATATAAGAAAGCAAAGGTATACTTTATTTAATGGGGTTGTTTCAAGTTGTGAATGGCAACAGCTCATTGTTTTCAATTGCTGGAATTATTTTTATTTTAATGAGTTTTCTAACAATATTTTATTTATTAAATTTTTCAAATGCCAACTTCTTCCTGTGATGTTGGCTGTTCAAAACATTTGTTAAAGAAAGCTTGCATAGAAAGAACAGTTTATTTTCATCATAGATATAGAAAGGGCAGCAGATCTGCCCCTAGGGGAAAAGCATAAGTTTATCACTGGATATGTTTTGATAATTTCTGGTAGATATGAGGTATTTATTCAGAAAAGAAGCATTTTAAAAATGCAATTTTTATTGCATGTAACTCTTCGGCAAAGGCAGTTTCTTGCCGACCAGTATGCCGTGATGCATTGCGAAAACGGCGAAAAGCGGATTCATCACACAATCGCGGAATTTGTATTACGTTGTACGGGGATTGCGCAATCGATCTGCTACATTTTCTATATCTATGCTTTTCATCTGTATCGGTCATTTTGAGAGTGAAACCTAAGCAACCAATGAAATCGCAGGGTACAGAAAATTGAAAACAAGAACAAAACATCATCTGAAGCATTCCCATTACATGAATTTTTATATGCGAACTGAAATGAAATGAATGTTTATTTACTTTCGCTCATTTGCTAAAAAGATTTTTCCCCCCCAAGTTTCGTATGGAAGTATCCTTGTTTTCATTATTAATTAGATTTTAAAATTAAAAAGAGGTAATCATGCTAAGAGCACTTATTGGCCGATATGCTCGCCATCCTAATGTCCTCCCTTCCTTTTCTATTTCTTCATCACTCATATCTTCCAATGAGGTTTGTTTATTTCCGAACCAATTTGTGGACTGATACTTTTTATTTAATAGACTTTGCACTGATTTTTTTTTAATTCTTTCAGCCTCAAAAAAAGGTGGATGATCTCTTCAAAAAGATAATAGTAGAAGTTAGAGGCCACGATCGGGCTGTTTTAAACAGTTATGAATGGTTTGCTAAAACTTCGGCTTCCCATCTTGGGGTGAATATTGACAAAATGCAAGTATTTTTTTTTTCAAACCTTGTCCTCTTATTTTGTGTTGTACTGTCCACATTTCCAAGCTATGTGAGAATAATAATTCAATATTTACTTGAAGAAGCGATACAGTTTCCAGTCTTTACTTTGAGATTACCTACTGTGCAAATTAAATTGTTGCATTCCAATTATGATTTGATTTTATGTTCTTTATATAACCATACAAGTTGCATTATATGCTCTATTTGGAAGTTTTGCTTTGATAATATTGTCATATAAATATTTGACAATTCTGATTGTAGCTGGTTTTTATTACAATCAGCAAATAATTTCAAAAAGCAAATGATAGGCTTGTGAAACTTTTTTCTAATTGATGCTAGTAGAGTAAATTTTTTGTACTTGTCCATCTAACGAACACCATTTAGTAAAATTTGCTAAGTAAATCATCTGATTAAACCGATGAGGTAAGTTTACTCTGTCCTACATATTGAAAACCCCCAAAGAATCGGCATGGTAAAAAAAGTGGCAAGTTGCTTTATTACAAAATGCTATAGGTAGGAAAGGTTCCGGGATTTGCCATCCTGTCTTGGAAAGGTTCCGGGATTTGCCATCCTGTCTTGGAAAGGTTCCGGGATTTGCCATCCTGTCTTGGAAAGGTTCTGGGATGATGAGAAAACAGATAATGAGTTTCTTGAAATGATTACACAAAAGCGTTACTTCCAATTCTAACTTCAGCTTTGGCATTCTCCCAGACTGGTGTTCGTTTAACAGAAAAATGCAAGAGGAAAAATTTTAATGTAATCAGATATTAACAGTTGATATGCTAAACTGCAAACTGAAAAACCTAATACAAAGAGGAAGCCCAGAAAAATGAGGAATTGTTACTGAAAATATAGTTATGGTTAACAGTATAAAACTCACCCTTTTAGCATATATTAACTATTTAAATGTGTTTTGAAATTAATTTTATTTCTTGTTTTAGATCTGAACCTCCTGTACATAAATATCGAAGAACTTTGCTAAAGTCAGTTTTCATTTATAAGAAGCATCGTGTACAATATGAATTTAGAACATATTTTCGAATATTTGAAGTAAGGGTTTTCATCTGCTTGTTTATCTGGAACTGAAATCCTTGATATTTAGCTTCCACTCTATGTTTATAGCTTAAAAACAGGAAGAAAATATCCCACTGTACATGCAATTGTAAAGTATATTGGAAAGCAAGGTTTGAAGTTATAGGAGTTCACTTGAATTTGCAGTCTCAAACTCTAAGTAAAAGGCTGTTTTTAATTAAACACCAAGAAGTAGTGTACCATTTACATTATAAAATAGTATATCCATTTGCTGACAATAATTTGAGCAAACTCATCATTTGTATTTTTATGAATTAGAAAAGCCAATTTAATAATTTTTAATTTAAATGTAATTTTGCATGAAACTAGTTTAAATCTACAGTTAGCTTTTTTTATATCTAAGAATTATCTGTACTTAAATTGGATACAGGCCTTGACTGCTTATAAATCCAATGATTTGGCATTGAAGTATATCACATTATTTTTAAAACTTGCTGGCAATGGATAATTACTATAGGTTAAACACAAGAAGAAAATACTGATTGTATTATCATTCATAAAATTTTATTGATGAATTTTTTTATTCGTTGCTACTAAAATTTTTCCACTTGTTAGTACTTATCTCTCGTGTGTTTTACTGTTGTAAAATTTAATTGAAACTTCATTTTTATTACTCAAGTAGCTGATATGTTGATTACCTATAAATAAGTTGATAACAATTTTATTAAAGTTTATTTTTAGCACTTAAGGGAAAATACATGAGTTTCATACAATGTACTTAATTTTTCCATAAAATTTTTTTAATTGGTTACCTAATGAAAATCACACATACTTTGAACACTTTATACTGTGAATAAGACAGATCAAAACACCCAACAGAATTTTATTTTACTTTGTCACAAATTTTTTTTGCATAATCTTATTTTTATTTCAATTTATTTTTGCAATTAATTAAAGAAAATTTATTTTAAATTAACTTATTATATAAACTTTAGTGAGACTTAATTTAATAGTTGTTTTAGTATGATATAAAACCATTGTTAGAAAAGGCAGGTTAAATTACCATAAATGTTAGAAGTACTACATAGTTATTTAAGACTTCAAAATTACCCTAATCAATGTTAAAACCAGATTTGACCAGCCACATGCTTGATGACTTCAGGCAGAAGATAGTACTAATCTAGAAAATTTGGTATTTGGTGATTGAAAAAAATATCAAACTTTGGTTGTAGGTACCGATATTTTTTTTTCTTGTAAATACGAGTAATGCTTAAAATCTTTTTGATTAAGATTTTTTTAATGTTGATAATTGATAAGATCTTTATGCTTTTTATTTTTAAGAAATGCAAAAGAATGAACTTGTCTTTCCTTATAGTTGAAACACCTGACAGGCTCAACAGCTGATACTTATTTAGAATATATACAAAGAAATCTTCCTGAAGGAGTATCCATGAAAGTTACAAAGGTATATAGAATAATATAAGGAATATGTTTTTCGCTTTTTTTAATATATATATATTAAAGTATAAAATTCGTTTTAAGATATTTTGCAATAGCACCTGTTTACATATTACTTACTATAGTTTATATATATTTTTAAATATATATTTATCCATAATCTTGTTACACTTATTTTAGCTACTCATACTGCTTCATATCCATCCAATCTACTGTCGTACAAGTGGTAGCAATGCAATATATTTTACTCATTTGTCTATTCTATTTTTTGATGTTGTTTTCTTAATTTTATCAACACATTTTAAAATATTAGAATATGTAACTGTATTTGAAAAGTACAGATAATTTTAATATAATTAAGCTTTTGATTCAACTCTTATTTATTGAAATTAGATAAATTAAACTAAACACTGAATAAAGGCTAATGGTCATTAATTCTGTGTGAAAAATAATAACAAGAAGTTCTAAAAAAACTAAAATAGCCTACTTTCTTGCTACTTAAATACTTACTAATATTATAATTGGAAGACAAGTAGGTTTGCAACAGTAACAGTCACCTAGACCTCTTCTACACAAGATTTATACACATTAAAAATAAAATTGCCAAATGCAGCATCCAGTCGTAATTTAAACCTCTGGAAACCAATTAAATTAAAATACCAATTTGATGGCAAATTCGTCGACAAACATGAGACATATGTCCGCCCGGACTTACAGACAGACGGATAAAAAATATGAAAGTTGGGTCTCTGAGGTCATACCTTTCTAAAAAAAAAAAGAAACTTGAAGATCCGACAGATAGAACCAATTTTTGTAGGTACAGACGGACATTATCAGCATATCAATACCTACTTTTTCATTTTTTTAATTCATTCAATTTAAAAAAAACAAGTTGGTTTGTTACAGAATCTGTCACTTAAACCGCTTCCACACAACATTTGTGCTCAACAGGAAACACTATTAATATATACACCACGGAAAGAAATTCGCCAAACAGCGCCTTTAGCTAGTTGTAATTCAAAAATTAACTAATTTCTTTAATCTTCTTTTGCAGATTTAATAATGGGGAATCAATGGGGAACTTGCATGTATTTTTTTTATTCTTTTAAAATAATCTCCATGCGATTCTAAGAACATCGATTAATTAATTTTCAAAGTTTGCGATTTGCCCCGCCGCTTGAAAACGCTGCCTCTGGCCTTCCTTCCCTGCGTGACGTCAGTAGACCCAACTGGGAAAGCCAGAGATAGGCGGCCGCTATGTTTTGCGAATGTCACTCTTCCTGATGCTTTTCTTATCGCGTCGAATCCATTAAAGTTACGTAAATTCTGGAAAATATTAGTGCATACGAATGTTGCAAAGTACCTTGTTGTATTAGTACCACGAAAAACCCTTTAGAAAAGCAGTTTTTTTAATGTTCCTTGAGTTGTAAAAGAAATGCTATTTTTATTCTTAATGGTAACAGACTTATGTTATAAAATAAATTTCTATGCAATTATATTATGTAATTGTATGTATTTGTACTTATAATTTAACTATATAATATAAATGTAGATTAAAATTAAATTTAATTGATTGAAATACCTGTATTTAAGATTGGGAAATATTTCTCATTATTACAGGGATTCGACATAATAATGTACACACCTTGCAATTTTTAAATTAAATCACATATTTTATAAGTTACTTATATATAAGTAAAATGTTTTTTTAACGACTTGTAACGCGTGTTACGACAAACATGTTCGAGCAGATATATTGTCTCTTATGTAATTATGTGGAACGCAGAATTCAAGTTTTGTACATTATTCTCGTAACAAGTTCATCCAATCCCTGTAACTATGAAAAATATTTCTCATTCTTAATGCAGTTATTTTCATAATTTAAATTTAGTTTTAATTTGTATTTGAATTCAAAGAAGCAATTTAGTTTATAAACATGAGTATGTTATATGGTACAATTAAAAATAAAAATACCTGCTTCCTTTTTGAACATTGTTGAACCTAACTGTCAACACGTATTTTTTTTACATCTTTAGGAAAACTACAACACGTAGGTGTGTAACAGTAACTATCACCTAGAACCTCTGTCACACACGCGCAAGTTATAAAACTTGGAAACAAATTCGTAAAACACAGCATTTACTTCTAATTTATACTTTAGTTTCCAAAATTGCCGGTCTTCATGAACCTTCTTTTGTAAATTTAATCAAATTAAAAATGGCCAGATAATTTATCCAACTCCCACTCTCTCTAAAACTTTTTTTTTTAATACAGTATATGTACATAATCATTTCTAGGCTCCGTGGACCTTCAACAGTGCCAGTTACACCTGGAATTATCTCTATTTTCTTTTTAAATGTCCATTAATTTTTTGGTTTTTCAAATTTAAAATATAATTTTAAATGGAATTTTTGTGATGAAATTTTGTTTAATTTCATTATTGATTTAATTCGTTTAGTTTCTGCACTACAAATTAAGTAACTTAAATTATCTAATAAGTTAAATGCTCAATAAAAACATTCTGTAATTAATTGATTTTTTCCCTATTTATCGCACTTAATTTTTATTTTAAAAATAAAACATTAATTGTTTATTAAATGATACAAATATTAGTTATGTGAAACAAAAACTAATTGATGTCCATAATTAGTAATAATAAATTAGCAAAAAAAACTATTAACATTGGAATAACTCTATTTACATTGAAAAATATTTTTTTCAATTAAAAACAGTTTTAATTAAAAATAATTTAAATTAAAGTAATATTAATTAAAATATATAAATAAAATTTACGACAACTGCCCCAACCCCAAAATTTGTTTTCTAGTCGCGCCCTAGGTGACGAAAGGACATATAGCATTTTTAAAAGCTTCCACTTTTAACTTTATAAACGTTCTGTGGGAGCTGAAATATATTTTCTGGTGTAATTTTTTCGTGGTACTATTACAACAAGTTACTTTGCAACATTCATATGCAATAATATTTTCCAGAATTTACATAACTTTAATGGATTCGACGCGATAAGAAAAGCATCAGGAAGAGTGACATTCGCAAAACACAGCGGCCGACGATCTCTGGCTTTCCCAGTTGGGTCTACTGACGTCACGCGGGGAGGGAAGGCCAGAGGCAGCGTTTTCAAAGGGCGGGGCAAAGCGCAAACTTTGAAAATTAATTAAAAATAAACTAATGGTCGGATTGAGGTAAAATTTATGTCGATGTTCTTAGAATCGCATGAAGTTTCATTTACAAATGGTATTTCGCTATTTCCCGACACATGCAAGTTCCCCATTAATCTTTATCATTTGCTAATTTTTATTTGAAGTTCGAAGAATAATGATATATTTTTTTAATAAATATCTTTTAGTAGCCACCAGTTTACAGTTCAAAAAATAAATTAATAAAATTGATGCGTTAAAAATAAAAGCGAAACTTTGCATATTCTTTCTGCAAAGTTAAAATTCTTTATGCATTTTTTTCATACATATATAATGAACCATCGAAAGAACTCTATTGTGATATTATAACAATCCAAACTGAATTATATCGCATAAATAAATATTCTTTCAAATGTTTTTATTTTAAATAAAGTTTCTTGTACGTTTAACGAAATGGCAACAGTGAAAATATTGAATAAATAAATTTGGCTAGTTTCATTTATTTTATTTCAAAAATTCAATAATTATTACTTATCGTTTGCAAAAATTAATTTATATTTCAAAGAATAAATATGTAATATTCCTCGCTTTTAAATAGAATTAAAACATTTCATATCAACGTACAAAGAATCTCGTAGTTTTGTAGTAATATATTAGACGTCATTTGAAACTGATCGATGTCGCAAAAATAAATTTATTTTAATTTATTGTCTAAAAGAATTAAAGTTTCTCGAGCGATTGTTGCGATAGCAATGATGATTTAATTCTAATAAAAATGGCTTCCTATGCTTTTTAAATGAGCATTAAATTTTGCAGTTTTTTAAATAATTGAAGTACTTCGAATTCTTTTCTGAAATTTTCAATGTATTCTAATTTCGATGTGCTGGATTTTTTGACGTATCACACTTGTCCGTAGCATTTGTAGTTTGGGCTATGAAAGTGGGTGACAAACAGACGGACTGAATGATTATAATACCTTCCACTTTTTACGTTATAAACGTTGTGTGGAAGCTAAAAGTAGGCTATAAATTGGTAGAAAATACACTTCTCTTCTAATGTACCTTAAAATATTATTTTATTTAAATTTATATGCATAGCTTATGCCTAAAAAAGTTTATGTGGTATTAAATTATTTACAATGCATGCATATATAAATTTTAAAAAGATAAGTAAATAAAATTCCGTTTTGGAACATTATAAATCTTTCCAAAAAAAAGTGTCAAGTATTGACAGCTAATTATTGAATTTGTGTGTAACAATTTAATTTTGTATAATTTAATGCTACTTTTAATTATTTCAGCATCGCATAGAAAAACTTCCTGAGCACATAGCAAACTATGTTCCTGAAAAGACCTCAATGCAGAGTTAGTTTACAGGTTTAATGAACTTTTAATCCATTGTAGTATGTAACATATTTATAAAATAAAAAAAATTCTGACCATTTTCCTTGTCTTTTCTTGAAAAACTTATAACTTTAGTTACATTTTTTCACAATGATATTAATATATTACAAAATTTTTCTTTCTCCCATGCAGTAGTGTATAAATACTTTATGTTTGCACTAATACTAGGAAAATAACATTTGGTTTCCAATTGCATAATTATCTAATAGTTTATTTATATAGCAAAGGTGAACAATAATTGTTTTACCTTTGTCTAGAAACTTTGTACTTCATGGTTAAAGTTATAAATTTGGCTGTTATTAACAGTAATCATATCTGAGCAGTTACTGTTCAAAATTAAACTTTTTTAAAAAAAATTAACTGTAGCATGTATAAAAGTAGACATTATTAATTTTTTTTGCTGCTATTTGATTACACATTTGTTAGATAATTATTTTTTGTATTGCTTTTTCTTTATTACTGATTGACTGTAAATCAAACTGCTACCTTAATTAAATGTCTATACAATTACTTTCAATGATTTCAAAATCTTATCTTTAAAGTAAACTATTCTATATGTTAGCTTTGCTGTAAAAAAAATGCTGTGTCATATATTCATTGTAGCTAATATAAACTTTGCAGTGTCATTGTTTCAAAAGAAGCAGTAAATAACTGGGTTTTAGCAGTCTGTCTTTTCCAAATAAATTGTAATTTAACTAGCATTTTTTTTTTAAATTTTAATTCAATTATTTTAAATTTGGTATATTTAAATATTGCTTTGAAAATATAAATAGATTTCTACTGGTTAAACAGGATATTTCACTATGAATTGTTTTGTTTGTTGATCTAAGTGTATTTTAAATTTTACCTATAGTTCTTTTTTTTTCATTTAAATTTGGTAAAAGCATGTTGCTTTAATCAATTTACACTGATAAGTATTATAAATCAAATTGTTGAATTGTATTTATGTTGATAATATAACTTAAAAATAAAATCAATTTGGTAAAAGAAAATACTTTGAAATTACAAATTTAAGGATGCAAAAAAAATAACTAAAATATTCAAATATTTTTTTTAATATAATTTGTGATACATTTACAAGGATGTGTTTATTTGTATATGTCCTATTCAAAAGACGCACACAAGACATATGTAAAAAATGAAGTAAACATATTGTAAGATTTCTATTTTTTTCTTCTATTTATTCTTATCTTCCATTTTTTTTCTTTTTCTCACTTTTGTTTTATGATAACCACCATACACTGTAACTAACGACCATAGTCAGCATCAACAACATAAACACCATAGACATAGTCAGTGACCTAACGACCAGTTCAGCATTACAACCATAGCCTTATTCCATAATTAACCCGGGATGTCGCGCCACAAATAATGATAATATTGCTGTAATTGTTATAATGATCTTGCTGTTGATGATATTGGTTTTGATTTTTTCATTCTTTTTTTAAGTTTTTGTCTTTGTTTTTAAAGTTCCAGCATCAACGACAATGTATTCCTATTATATGCACATATGGAGCATTGTGGCATCTGCTTTATTACAAAATTATTACCTCTACTTACATTACTTAAAAGGTTATTCATTTATTCTATTTAAAGCATCTATTCATTCTATTTAAAGCATTAAATTCTTTTTCATAGACGGTTTTTGATTTTGATATGTTAATTATGTAAGAATATTTAACACAGTTATATACACATATAAAATGGTATAAGGAATAAAATTTACGAATTTTTGTTTACAGTTTGTTGATTATAATATCAAAATAGACAGTCAAGTATGTCAAATTACATTAAAATACAAATGAATTGATTCTGTTCAAAAATCAAAATAGTCTATTAAGTTACATATGTGCCAGATGTCTTGAAGATGGTTGTGCAAAATACTAATGTTTTCATCATTAGGAATAAAATGTAAGATAATTTTAATTAGGTAATTTCAGCTTATTTAATGTCTACCAAGGCCCTGAAAAATTTAACATGACAACTTGCTAAACCGCTTTTTGAAAGCGTTTCTTATCCATGGTACGTACCACATTAAAATATCATTATTTGTATGCGTCCTTATGCGTTCGGACTTAGGCACAAATAGCACAGGTAACATTGAAAATACTTCGCTTTGAGGTCATGCAATATGCAAGTAAAAATATATATATAAGGAGGAATTTATTGGACAACTAAATGGAGATGGTCTATATTTGAAGCGTTCAGAATATGTGTTTTGTCATTTTCGAGTTAGTTGGGTAATTGCATGCACTATATAGAATTCAGTGTTATAATGAAAAAAAATCCTAGTTTAGAACTTATAAAATTTAATTTATAATTAAAAAAATTTATTAGGAAGTAATTTTGTTATGAAACTTCAATTTTAAACCTCTGTAGAGTGTAGCTCAAAGGAGCTTTTTATGGACTTGGTTCACTTGTATTCTGAGCCCTCCATTTGACTTCTTAAAATATAGAGATCTAAGACGTCATTTATTGGACAAAGCTAAAGACGTTACAATTATCTCGTTTTAAAGGTCTACCGACTGGCCTACTTTAAATTAAATTTCTACTAGCTTTTCACGATCCCAACCATATTAAGACGTTCTTTAAAACCTTATGAAGCGCTATGTTGAAAACATTGTATTTTTTTGCAATTTCTAATTTTTTTTTTAAAAAAATGTGTGTAACCGTTTTTCAAGAGACATGAACACTCCTGCCTGTGCCAAATCATCAAATTCAATTGAATTCTAATCTTATTAGATTCTAATGTAATATCAAGAAATTCATAAATCAATTTCTAGTACTAGGTAATTTGTTATGATTTTCGAAAGTTTGAAAACAGTTTCAATTTGATTTATGTGAAGTTTTAGTTTCGCTTTCTCGAACATAGTCTGCCTACTAAGTACGCCTACAAGGCGGAAATCTTTTTTTAAAAAAACATGATGCTAATGCAATATTATGAAAAAAAATTATACTTTTTAATGTGTTAAAGTGTCAAATAGAGTAATTAAACGCAAAAAACTTTTCAATGATTGGTGTGGTCAAGAAATGAGACCAAAATGAAACACAAACTCGTGATGGGCATATGACTTGACAATCAAAGCAATACTGTTGCCGAATTACCGAAGAAATCCTTTATCTAAAATAGTTATATTAAATTCTTTTTCTATAATATTTTAAAATCATTACAAATATTTACTGGAAAAAGACTTTGTTTATCAAAATTAATACCGTTGTGATTTTAAATGATCTCAAACACAACGCATTTGGCATGCCACGTCAATTACATGACGTCATTTTGCTATCGCCATCACTGTATACACCCTCTTACTTCGGGTTCATAAAACGTCGCGCAGTGTTAGCCATTTTGTAAGGCATATTTTTCAAGTTGACATATTTATTAAATCATTTTAGTTAGCTCCCAAGGTATTTTTGTCGAAATTTTTTCACACTTATTGTAATGTCCACAATGAATCCAGAATAGTAAGTATTTTTAACTAATAGATTCGTTTTCCTTGTTTCCACATATGACGAAATGCAAGAAATGTCATTAAAACTTGTTTTCTATTTAACTACTATGAATTACTCGAAATATTTTTGATATTTATACTGTTCATTTTTATATTTTTGTGTCCATACTGTATATTTAAAATTAACCAAGTTAAATGTAATGTTCGATCTCCGTCATTGTCTTTAGGTTACTAATATGCTATAATAGAATTCATCCTTTATTCTATGAAGCAACAATCTTAACATCATGCAATATTTTTTTTTTAATGTCTTACTAATATATAAGCATAAGGTTTTGAAACTTTATGTGCTCTATCTATAAAAAGTTGTCGAAGAATGTGCCTGTCATCTGCCCTTGGAAATCTTTGTTCACACGTAACTAATTTACTTAATCTGAGGAAAATAAAACTTTACAAACATTCGCGTCATGAGAATTTTTTTATTAAAATCCAGAATTTTGTCTAAAATTATTAAAACTATATCTTGATCAATGTTTACATAATTCTATTAGTGGCCCAAGTTTTTTTTTTATATATATAATAGGTATGATAAGGATTGGTGCAATTCAGTTATGTTATTAGTTCAAGTATGACTCGTATGAATTATCAGTATTTTGTGCAAATATTTCTGACTTTTTAATTATAAAAGCACAATATAGTGTTCCTTACTTTAATTTACTCTAATATGGCTGGCTTCAACACTGCCATCTCATTATTATTAATATGCTGCATTTTAGCAGAAATCTATTTCATGATTAATGAAATATATAAATGTTTTTTACAATCTTAATAAACAGGTAAAGTTGCAAACAGTAAACGATTAAGCTGTTATTAAAATGAAAAGTCACAATTGACAATGATTGTGTATTACCCACTATGAAAATGATAAAAAATTATCTGTAGTTTGTGAAAATCTATGTAAAGTGTTCACTTTTTCCCACAATATCAGAAACCCCGCAACAGTTCAATATAGGTAAAAAATACTTACGGTCATTACCAGATTAGGTACAAATTATACAATTGCTTACTTGCATGGGATAAAGTATTGTTTTTTGTTAAATTATTAGGTAAGAGAATGCTTAGTAATGTCACATTTTGTACACACTGTAGGTACATGTATTAGCGTATTGATTTTAAATCCCCCCCCCCCCAAAAAAACCCCTACAATGTTAGACCTATCAATTAGTAAAAGACTTAACTGTCCAGAAAACCGGTTGTACTTTTTTTTATGTATAAACTTTTAAAATGTATAAATATAACAAACTATTTATGAAAAAATCCTTCTTATTATATTAAGATGTTTAATGCTTAGTAGGTTTACATGCTTTTGGTAACCTTTAACAACCAACTTTTGTGAGGGTTTTTCTTTTGCTTAGTTTTAACTAATTGTTTTAAAACGTCATCCACTTGGGTAACACTTACAAAATTATTACTAATATGTAATATTTTACTATATAATTTACAGAGTTAGTACAGTAGTCACTGAATACACATGCATGCCTAGCATACTAGACATTATTGCAATCAAACAAGATGAACTTTCAGGGTTCTTGTTTTTTAAGTTTCCACGATCAGTGACAAAAAAAACTGTGCAGATATAAAAGCCATTTTAGCTTCCACACTACGTTTATAACGTAAAAAGTAGAAGGTATTATAATCGTTCAGTACGTCTGTCACCTACTTGCATAGCTCAAACTACAAATACTACAGGGAAGTGTGATACGTCAAAAAATTCAGCGCATCGAAATTAGAAGACATTAAAAATCTCAGGAAAAATTCGAAGTACTATAATTATTTTAAAAAACTGCAAAATTTAATGCTCATTTAAAAAGCATAAGAAGCCATTTTTATTAGAATTAAATTGCCATTCGCAACTATCACTCGTGAAAGTTAAATTCTTTTAAATAAATTTTTTTTAAAATTATTTTTGTGACATCAATCAGTTTGAAATGACGTCAAATAAATTTCACTAAGAGATTCTTTGTTTGCATGTTGATATGGAATGTTTTGGTTCTATTTAAAAGATTGGAATATTACATATTTATTCTTTGAAATTAAAATTAATTTTTGCAAACGATAATTATTGAATTTTCGAAATAAAATAAATAAAACTAGCCAAATTTAGCGTGTAAATTTTTATAATAGAATTAATATTATGTTTGGCGACTTTTCCTATTGAACACAAATGTTGTGTGGAAGCGAGCTGAGTGACAGGTTCTGTTACAAACCTACTTGTTTAAAGTAAAAAGAGGGGCTGGTAAGCTCATGCATTGCCTTAATAACTGCTGACCTATAAATGGCCTATGCAGCCAAAATGTAAAATGAATGATACCTTGTGTTGAGGGAGTGCATGTTAAATCTTAAATGTGATCCAAATGTCGCCCTTAAAGTTGTGTTGGGTGCTTACTCAGTGGCTTGTCACTTAACTATGGTTCTAAATTATGATGTCCCTCGCCAATCGAGCCATATAGTTTCTAGTGCAACAATAATTCAACTAAACCCAACATGAGGTAAAAGAACCCCTTAAATATTTTTTAATGTGCTGAAAATAAGTTGAGTGTTGACATTCAAGTATTTTGATTTTCCATAATTTTAGCCAATACCAATACTGTATGATGTTTGGAGTCTTAGGGATATGGAGCAAGAAGTTTAAAAACAATTTGCCATGTCAATATAAAATGTACATGATCTTTTAAAGCTCATTCACATCTAGGAATTATTTGTATACAATTGTTTGATTTTAGCTTTATTTACTGTGAATTTGGTATTAAATAAAATAACTTATTTCTAAATTTACTCAACACAATGGTTTAAATTTCCTATATGAAAGCTTAACCTTGAATACTTTTTAAAATTGATTCTGCAGGAAAAGTTTTGAATTTAAGGATATTTTCAAAATTCAGATTTTTACTAGTCTTTTTCCCTGTTATTAGTGTTACATAATATTTTTAAAGAAGTCAAGACATATAATGAACAAGTAAATCAAAAATTAAAGAAATTTGTTTTAAAATTGACCTAACTTTTTTTTCAGTGACTACCTTTTTAAATTATTGCTCATTGGAGACTCTGGTGTTGGAAAGTCATGTTTACTGCTAAGATTTGCTGTATGTATAAGTTTTTACATAATTTAATTAATAACATTTTTTGTAATATTGTTTATATATGTTAATGTGTATATATATATAGTACTAATTTATTCTCAGTCTATTTTTAAAAAAGGGGCACACAAAGCAAAGGTGTCCCAAGTGTCTAATTAGCACCACAGGTTCATGCATAATTGAAAAATAGAAATTTATTGGAAACAATTGAGTTCAGCATAATTAACTTCATAACTTGTAAACTTTTGATATTTCATAGAATAAAGCTAAATTAAAGATTGAAGTAACTTTAGTGATAATTGAATTTCAAGTACTTAATGTTTAAGTTAATATTAAATTATAATTAAAGATAAACAGTTAAACTAATAACAATCATAAAATTAGTTACACATAACGATTTTCAAGTGGACTATTTTACCCAATTAAGTCATTCACTACAATATAATAAGAGAACTATATATATTCAAAAAGTTTGTATGACTTTCTCCTTTAAATGAGTTTTCTAGGTATTTGAATTTTGTTTTAAAAAATTCCTGTTTTTCTTGGGTGTTAATTGTCTAATAAGTTATGCTGACTTTATTATGTGAAAAGAATATATTTGAAATTTAATTAACTAATTTTGTAAAAGATAACACAATTATATCTAGTTATTTATTTATAAGTTTTTATCCTGTTATATTTTCTAGGATGATACATATACAGAAAGCTATATCAGTACTATCGGAGTGGATTTTGTAAGCTCTTTTTACTTACTTTTTTTATTAAGATTTCTACTTTTGGTGTGAATCTATCATTTAAACTTCTAGGGCTTTTAAGTTGTAATAATTAAACCTTGTATAGATATATATTTTAAAAGGTGGTATGAGGTCTGTTTTATCCATCTCAAATTTCTAAAATGCCTTGTTATCTTAAATTGAACAATAACGGAGCAAGTTGATATCTTTAATAATTTTTAGGGCAACATGTATAGCGGTTTCAAGCAGTATTGTGCCTTCAATCATACAAAGATTCTAAGCTGAGGCGTATTGTTTTAAATTGTCCATTGAATCTTGCAAACGGTCTGTAAATTGGCAAAAATGTTAGTTTTCGGCGCTATATAAATTATAAAATAATTTTATTTAAATATATATTGATCTGAAATCGGAATTGGACTTATTTTTGAAGATATGATTTCAAAATCACTTCCAAGCAATAAAGTTCGTTTTTTAAAATAAAATTTTGAAATGCATGGTTATTGCTAGTAAGAATTTTGCATAGAGTACTGAAAAAGCCAGGTCTAATGCTCCAAAGGTTAATGTATTCGGTTTTGATTGAGAATCCTGAATTATATTAATTCATTGCTTTTTAATTTAATTCTTAAACTGAATAGACAATCTAATGAGTATATGAACGAGATGAACGTCTATGTATAGAGAACAGGAAGTATTCGCTTCATGTTCTTCATAGTTATACCCAGGGATTGGAGTAACGCGTTAATTGTAACAGTTACTTTTTTAAGGTAACGTTAGGTAACGCCGTTACATTTTTCAGAAAGTAACTGTAACTTAGTTACTTTTAGCAGTAACGAAAAATTTCGTTACTTTCCGAAGGCTGTCTGATGCTTATTTTGAAATTCCACTCCTAGAAGGGAACATTTCGCATTCCCGAAGTAACGAGCCTTTCTTGGGAGGGAAAGAGCAAATAAGCATTGTCCACTTTGGCTGCTAAAGGCGTGACGGCAGCTTTCAGCAAGAATTGTTATAGTACGAACGTTTCTCTTTGTTTGTTTACCTTTCCAAGTATCACATTATAAGACCCGTAATTACAGGCATCTACCGAAAAAAAGGGTTTTTAATAAATCACGCTGACTGTCAAGCAGGTTGTCGCTCGGAAAGTTTCGTGGTTTCGACCAGTGCAAACCTCTTTGTGTTGCATGAATGGATTCTACAACAATGACCAACAACAAAGTTTCTCCCCTTGAAGAAGGGGGGGGGAGGGCACGTTCACACCTATTTCTGTCTACGCGCCCGAGTTTGCTGATGGACGTCGTCGGCTGATTATTAGCGTACAGGATTGAATATAATTTTTTTTTAAATGTCTATTAATTATAATTTCAGCATTTTGTTTGTGTATTTGTATCGTTAATTGTGGTTTTCTTTGAAAAATCGTAAGATGGCTAAATTTCAATTTTTCTTATAACTTGAAATTTCAAAAAGGAACTGTGAATCGTTACTTTTTGTATTAAGTAACTGTAACGCATTACTTTTCATATTAAGCAACTGTAACTGAGTTACTTTTTTGATAAAGTAGTTGTAACTGTAACAGTTACTTTTTAAAAGTAACTTTCCAATCCCTGGTTATACCTTATAATTTAGCATTATGTTACGCTGAGTTTTGTTCCAATCATATGTATAATTTAAAATATTTAGTGTAGTAAGATAATTTTATATTTGTTACAGAAAATCCGAACCATAGAACTTGAAGGTAAAACTATAAAGCTTCAAATCGTAAGTATACCCCATTTACTGTTAATATTTCCATTAAAATAATTTTTCATTAATTAATAATCAAATTAGTTTATGAATGTTTTTTAACTACAGTTTACTATAATTTTATGTCGCTAAATCTGAGTAAACACTTATTAAGTCTTTAACAAATCTCAATCAACATTTTAAAGCAAAAGCTGTAAAAAATTCAAAAATATCAAGAAGTTCTGAAATATCAAATAGAAGTTCTAAAAGAACTTATATAGCTTACTTTCCTGTAGCTTACTTTCCTACCAGACCATCAGCAGCATGTCAATATCAATACCAACTTTTTCATATTTTTTCCATGTTATTTTGTATTTATTTTATAATTTAGTCACTTGTGTTATTATTTATTAATAATTTATATATTTTTTTTAGTGGGACACAGCTGGTCAGGAAAGATTTCGAACTATCACCTCAAGTTATTACAGAGGAGCGCATGGAATTATAGTTGTTTATGACGTTACTGATCAGGTAAACAGTAACCTGATAATGATTGATGATTCCCTGTCTCTGCGTGATCCAAAAGTGTCTCGTTACTTCTGTAGTTTTGGTTCAGGCCAAGTAGGGTCAACCTGACTCCTAAACGAGTGTCCGTGACCTAAGATGTCTTGGGTCGGCAAAAACAGCTAGAATGTTAATTTTTTTGTTTTAAACCTCTTTTTGGAGTGATTCACACTTCAGCCTATAATCGTTTTTCTAATTTTAGATTTCTTTTTGTTTTTAAAAAATGAAGTCTGTTAACACGAATATAGACGGTCTGTATATACATTCAGGTTTTATGGTGTTGGTAATTTCTAATTGAATTTTTCTGAAAAGTCCGAGAACAGTACTTAAAAAGTGCTTAATTTTTTTTTCCTAACAAGTGCATGAACCATGTAATTGCTTTAAAGAGAGAAGAACACAATGTCATTTTTTTATTTTGTATTTGAACTACAGATATTACAGTGCCTGTTTTGTTTTTTTGTAGAAAAACATGATTTATGAACAATGTGTAAGATTTTTTTTAATGTAAACCTTGTCTTCAAAGTTTTATGTAATTGGCATAACTTCAGTGTACGATAATTGCTGACCATTTTTTTAAAAAATCTGTTTATTTGAGTGAGTCGTATGAGGGAAGGTTTAAGGTAGACTTGGTAGCATTTTCTTCTTTCTATCCTTTATTAAGTAGAAATATGGCATTTTTATGGCCCATGCAGACAAATAATTATTGTTATTTTGGTTAGGGTTTTTTCGATACTCATTATTGAACGGCAAATCAACATTTTGCAAATAATTTTAAAAATACCTTTCCTTAAAGTAGTAATTATTTTACCCCCCCACCAACACCACATTAATATTTAAAACATTTCGGTCCCACTGCACTTTCAGCTTTTCTCATATTTTTGTGTTCTCATGCCTGACTGTTACAAAGTGAAAATATTTAAGAATTTTGATTTAGTGTCATTTATGGTGAAATGTAATAAATGCAACTTTAAGTCATAGAGTAAAACGTGTGCTATCGCACACTTTCTAGAGGAGACGCATAATGAAGAACTGAGAAGGGTATTTGTTCCGGCGTCGCAGCCGTGTTGAGGTTAGCTCGGGGAGCTGTGTAGAATAAAACAGTACTAATATTGAAGGGTTTTTTAGAAGCTTGTATATCGGAGTCTATGGCTAGTAACTTTTTGATTTTTTTTAAATACCGTGAATTATGCTTTTGTGTTTTAAGAGTTTTGTTTTGTAGTTCTTGCCTTCAGCAAAAAATATTTTATGTCAAACTTTACTTTTCTTGATAAACGTTAATAAATGGCCGTAATATGTTTTAAATAGCTTTTTCATGATTTATAATTTGGGAAATAGTTAGGGATGAATAGAAAGTAAAATGTTAAAATTATTTTATTCACCCTTTTTTTGCTTTAATATAAATTATATATTTTATTTTAGGAATCCTTCAACAATGTGAAACAGTGGCTACAAGAGATTGATCGTTATGCTTCTGAAAATGTAAACAGATTATTAGTTGGAAATAAGTGTGATTTAACACCAAAGAAAGTTGTAGACTATGTAACAGCTAAAGTGAGTGGTGAATTTTATAATTAATGTCAATGTTAATTTTTTGATGGGTTTTAATTGTCACAAAATATAGCTTCAGTGGGATTATTGTGCCAAGTTTTATATTTGTTGTAGATTTTAATATGTAGAATCTAAATATCGTAGAGGTGCTATTTTTTCCCTATATGTTTTAAAGATGCTTTTCACGTCTTCTGCCACATTCGATTTGTAAAAATTATTTCCTAAACATATTGACCAAAATTAGCTTTTTTTGTTTAGGTTTTTTAAGAGTTTTAATTTAACCATTTGTTTAAACTACCAAATAACTTCATTTATATGCATTTATTTTAGCTGAAGCTAAATGAGATTTTAAATACAGTAGAACCTCGGTTTTCTGAATTAATTGAGACCGGAGGTAGTTCAGATAATTGAAAATTCTGGATAATAGAGAATTTTCAATTAATAGTACAACTTGTAGTACAGAGGAGTGACGAAAGTCTGCGGACCCCAAATTCGGAATTTCCCAATTTCATAAACGCTGTAAGTTCCCGATTCCAGAATCGCCGGAGAATCCACACTTTAGAATCGCGTAGACTTCTGAAACTGGTTTCTTTTGTGAACAACTGAGAATGACCTTGTTGGACTTAGGGATGGTCGGTTAACAGAAAGTTCCAGATAATTGAGGTTTTGCTGTATCCTGAAAAATTGAAGTTTATAAATTCAATATGGCTGCGACGCTATCTTAAAAAAATTATTTATGTTCTTACAGTGCTTTGAATATCTAATTAAAAATGTAATTTAGGGTGGTAACAGAACCTGGAAATTGGGGAATTTTTCAAATTTCGCAAAATATCAGGGAATTTTTCCATTTTGGATTACTTAAACAGCAGGTTTAGGTTGCACCTGATCAAAAGAAATTATTCTGATTGGTTCGGTTGGCCTGAACCGGAGCTACAAAAGTAAACAGGACTCTCTTCCTATTACACAAAGACAAAACAACTTCATCGGTGGATGTCTTAATAATGGTGGATGTCTCTCATGGTGGATTTAATCATCATTGAAACAAAAAGAATTGATTTTGGCTGAATAAGTCCAGATACAGTAAAATTTAGAATTCAAAAGGTCAAAACCATCTTGAAAATCATTATTTTTAATGTTTTGGTTATGTATATTATACTAAAAGTAAAGATTCTTTTTGGTCAATAAGTTTAAGAAAGTTCTTTAATAAAATTCAACATGGTGAAAGGCGCCAGTTTAGAAAACACCTAGGAACGTGAAGGGGAAGATAGCACGAGGTTATTTAGATTCTACGTAACAATCTACCAAATAAGGCAAATATAATACTTGGGACATAAGCGTATTGGATGATAATTCGAAATTTTGGGTTTAAAAAAACGTAAGAAATCTCCCAAAGTTTGACTGACAGGTTGCCAACTTAATATCCCCATCTCCATTTTCTGTAGCTATCGAGCCTAAGGTGCTAATAAGCAATTGTACATGCTTAGTGGCTAGTTTGACAATGAACCCCAAGTTAACTTTCCAAGCAAGCTCGGTACTTGTATACCTACCCTGGAAAGATGAAAGGGTGAGTGAACCTATGACCAGCTACCTGACTCGTATCAGAACCTAGGCGACAACATGGGAGTCGGACATACTAACCAAACCACTGCCACCACACCAAAGCCGGAAATGTTTCTTAGAAACCACTTTACCGTTTTGCCTCATTTTCTTAAACTTTGAATTTCTTAGATGTATTATAGCTTCTTTAAATTGAGGTAATCCTTTTGACTTTTTGTTGAAAGTTGATAATGTTAAAGGTTATACAGGCTGTCTCAATCAAAACAATTTTTCGAATTTAATTTTAAGGCAATGGCAGGAAATGTATATAAAACCGAAATTTAAAGTCATATTGGATGAATGGTGTTACACTTTTCTCTTAAATCATGATTTCTGTACTATGTTTTTAATTTTATAGTTAATAATAAATATTTGTTTTTCTGTATTCAGGAATTTGCTGACCAATTGGGCATCCCCTTTTTGGAGACCAGTGCAAAGAACGCGACCAATGTCGAGCAAGCATTCATGACCATGGCAGCTGAAATCAAGAAGCGTATGGGACCCCCGACGTCCGTCACCGAAGCCTCTCGGCAAGGAGAAAGGATCAACCCTAGCACTAGTGCTGTCAAGGCGCCCAGTGGCGGGTGCTGTTAAGAAGGAATATTCCATCAATTCAGTGGCTTGCATTCATTTTCCAACAGTGGATGAAATAAATACAGGCACTCTTCGGCTTAAGTTCACTGGAGGTAGATGTGTAAACTCTGCCAGGACGGTTTCATTTAATAGACTCCATCGTGGCACTATTTCCCTTGTACCTTGGCTGCTTTTCGACTTCAAAAACAACAAACAAAAAAACATTTTTAGATTTTCTAGATTATCTGCTTGATTTCAGATGAGTTGTATTTATAAAAACAAACAGAAAGTAAAATTGACTGTCATAAAAAGTTTTAAAAAAAAAAAAGAAATCGTTGTGATTATTTGAATGTGCTGCCTTTTTTTCTTTGCCACTGTTCCTGATTTGATTTAATGTATTTTTATTTATCAGAAGTAGCTCATAAGCCTGTATATGACAAGGTTCTACGTCTTGTGATGAGTTAGTTTATTCTAAGAAAAAAATACATAGTATTGAAATTGTTATACCAGCTTGTGTGGTTCTTTGTTAATTTTAGGTTTATCATTCCAACCCTATTGTGTGTATATGTATGCTTCACTATAGCTGTTTGTAAAATGTAAATGTTCCAAGTTAAAAAGAAACATGAAATTAGCTTTCCTTAGAAAAAGCCTCATTTTTATTAGCCTAAATAGATAAAAGTTTTGCTGAAAATATTTTTAATAAAGCTTCATATTCATTTATTTTTTTCTCCTTGGAGGACGAAGTTTTATTTTGGAAACCCCTTCCCGTGTACTGTATAAGTGATGATTTTTGTGCTGGCTTACAAGAACATCTCAAAATTTATTTATTAGTTATGTTCTTTCAAAAGTCTGAATATGTTCTAAATCGAAATTAAGTTTTGTTGGTATTTTTTTTCCCTTATTTTATTCTTTAAATGGATTTATAATTCTTATAGTTGAATTCAACTATAAGCATTGTAAGTTAAATTATATTTTAGCTCTTGTATCTGCACTGCAGTTTTAAATCTCATTAGATTCAAAATGTATGTTTTATTCATATTGTAAACTTATATTTTAATGGTAAATTACAACTTATTAAAAAAAAATTCTTATAGGAAAAAGTATCCAAGTCATTACTTTATTTTCTGAAAGTATCTGATTTAAAGTTGGTTTATGGGTGTGCATTCTTAAAATAAATGTTTTTGGTCAACCTTGCATATTTATATGAATTAGACTTGACAATTTACCTTTGTGAATACTTAATTGAGGTACAAAAGTAAAGTTATTTTCTTTTTAATTTAATCAATTTATAAATTAATCTACAGTTAATATTAGCAATAGAATCTATACAGATTATTAGATTAAAAAAGAAGTAAAGTTTTTCTAAAGACATCAATTTGTGTTTTGCTATTTGTAAACTTTATTTTTTCAAAATTGTAATATGCACTACATCACAAATAGATCTGTTGCTGTAGTATGCAACACCTGTTAAATCTGTTAGGGGTCAATATTACATAGTTACTCCACACGAAAAATATGAAGATCCCACGCCAATAGCTTTAGTGGGATATGTAGGTGGTCTCTTAAGAGCGAATGACCGTGGGTCTCCAAACCAAAGTGCCTCTGTGTTAATCAAATGGAGAAAGAAAACTTATTTTCTAAACCACATTTCTCCGGAATATCTGTATTGAATATTTTTAAAAGGTTATTTTTGTATGATAAATGTAGCTGGACTTACAGGTCTCTACAATTCTACTTTTTGAAATTGGTTTGAATATTAATTTTGAATAAATAATTTTATACAAAATTATATAACCGATTTCAAAATGTGGGATTATAGAGACTTGTAAGTTACATTTATCAATTTTTTTTTTTTCGAGATTGGATTAACACAAGATAAGCACTTTGATTTGGAGATCTGCGGTCGATCGGGGCATATTCGCCCTAGTTGTAAGCTATATGAATTTGTAGGTTGTACACACTCGATTTCTTGCTGTGGACTAGGAGCCCAGTCAGTCGCCTGCCTTGCATGCACTTGTCCGGGAATCACTAACATATCTGCCGACCCGATCTGTGCAGACAAAAAGTCCAACCATGTAAAGTTACGGAATTGCATACGATGTCGCTGCTTCTAAAAATCCCGTTGGGTACTTAATCAGGTGTCGACTCGTCACTTGACTGTGGTTCTATTATGACGCTTGTCTCCAATACTCATGTAGCTGTGGGGCGACTATATTTGAGGAGCTAAGCGGCAGAACGTGCTAAGTGACATTTTTGAAATAATTGAGATTTTTGTGTTGATGAACATATTCCAGCCTTTAAAGATAACAAGTTCCCCTTTTAATAAACTTAATTTTTTACCTTTTATATGCGCCGTTCTTTAACGAATTTAAGTGCAAATTAAAAACTAAAGCCCTTTTTCTCGTTTGTGTAGCTTGGCAGGTTCTTCCAATAAGCTCTTCATTTCTATTCAACTCAATTCATGGCTGCCGTTCATTGAAGACACAAGTTTAACACTTATGGAGAACGCTGACGCCGAAGGCGTCAATCTCTCTGGTATGGCAGGGTAAAAAACCTAAACGCGTTTGAATTTCAAGTTTTTATTTGGTATTCAAAAATTCCTAAAGGAGTGTTAGCTGGACTTCAGGTAAAACAAGTCAAGGAGAATTGGCCCTCATGAAAATGTAAACATCAGGAAAATTAGACGCAAGTAAAACCACGCAGGAATATCATGAAACTGAAGTGTGAGAGAGATACAGCAGGTTCGTAAGTTAACGAAGGTTAAGTGGCCGCCAAAAGGAGAGAGGCTCTAGGTCTCCGCTTGTTGCGAGAGTCAGTGTGATCGTAGGGTTGGATAGCAATTATTTCTGGGTTGTAATGATTATCAACGTTAGCGTAGAATTTCGTGGAGATTTTGCCTATGAAATCGGTTAGTTTGGGGATATTGAGGTCATTTCGGAGATCAGCTGTCCGCCAAAACCACCGAGCCCTGAGCCACTCAGCGGCACGTCGTTCATATAGATGTTGAAAAATAACGGTCCAAGGACCGAACCCTGGTGCAAAGAAAGCGAGACTCTTAGTAGTCCACCGGACTATTTCGTTCTCTTCTAGAAATATAAATTGATCTAGCTTATAACACGATTTTTATCAGGAAACAAATAAAACTACAAATAAGCAATAGCGTAAAAACAAAGTAGAGCAAAACATCATGCAGTATTGAACTGTTAATTTTCTCTCAAAACAACATTTCAGACTTCAGGTTGGTTCAAACTCATTTGTTAAAGAGAGCTTGCAAAGAAATAAAAGTTCCCTTTCATCCATAGCAGTCATGTCAGGCGCGTTTACATGAGCCATCGAATCCATGGAATGCCAAATCCTCCATTAGGGGAAAAAGTGGTCGAGCAGGATTTCTAACCCAAACTCCGCAATCAAACGCGCCTATTGAGGATGAAACCGAAACAAACAAAAACCAATGAAATTTTGAAAAAGGAAAACAAGAGCGTTACATTATCAGAGAGAGAGTTCATCAAGAGCGCACATCACATTCCCATACCCGGTTTCCCACACTGCCACTGCATTCTAAAAGCGGAAAATGCAACCAAAATTCTGAGTAGCCGATTACACTCGCCTCGATACACTTTCAGGCTCCGATGGACCCATGGCCCTGCTACATTGCGACGTTAATTCAAGTAAACCAAAACCCCAAAGCGTTAACTTTCTATATTTTTTGAATATGGCAACCGTTCAAAAATTGCGTCTGATTGCGCAATCAGGTTCGACAAAATGTTTTATTTACAAAAGTAAAGTGGCTACTTTGACGTGTTTTGTATGTTTCCTATATCGAAATTTTCTACTGTGTAAAGAAGAATTCAGTTTTCGAATATGAAGAAAAGTAAACTATAAATGCAAAATCAATCGTAAAAAGGTATAATATTAAAGAATTTCTAGGTAAAACGCATACATGTGACAAAACATTTATTTTGTTGATAATATAAAAGAAAGTGATAGATTTCCTTTTAAACTTTCTCAATTATATTTGTAACGAATATTTTATACTTAAACTATTTTATCTTTCTGTGTTTGTTGCAGTATTTTAATGCCTTAAATATATTTATTGGTCTTTCTTTCACTCTCTTTATAAATGAATAGGGTACACAAATACATATTTTACTAGAATGGGTGACTATAAATTTTTAAATAAATTCTAAGGTTAAATATTCCTAACTATTTCACTATATTAACCGGTTCTGTATTATATTCTTATGCACTGTATATCACAATGGTTTTCATCCTCAATTGACTTAGGTTTTAGATAGTTTTATCTATAAACAGGTTATGCCATTTATGTTTTTTTTTTAAATTTTGGGATCCCATGCCAATCAGCACAACACACTATGAGTTTTGTGTAAATTTTATAATAAGTCAAATTTCATAATATCTCTGCACTAATTTACATAACATAGTGTAAATAAGTTGTATTATAGATGATAAATGGTACTTGCATATTAACGCTATCACAGTTCCAGATTTGGCATTTTTTAAGTGCCGCTAATTTACACCTAAACTTTTTGGCACCAAAAATCAGCAAGCTACAAGGAATCGAAAAGATAAATTGTGTGTGAACAACAGGATTGCTCTTTTTTGGTTCATTAGCTCTTAAGTTCTACTGCAGTAGCATTATTACTTAAGTACCAAATAAATGTTTAATTGAATTATAATTCAAGGTTAGCTCCCTTTTCTGCCAGGTATAACTCAGTTTACCAAGACTTGCAATCTAGGAAATTCTAGTAAACCCTCTGTTACATAGCAATGGGAACCCTAAATCAAAGACAGGTTACTTTTGTACCTAGGTCTAGATTGCACCCTGACCTAATACAAAAGAGTTCAAGATAAAGGTGAACTTGATAGCCTACCTTAGAAATATCGTTGGTCCATCGACAAAACCACAAATGTGCAAAATCTAGGGTTTGGCGGTTTTGGAAAACCGTAGACTTATCCAGTTTTCCATCCCTGTGTTTTGTACATTCATGGTTTTCTCATTTAAAGTACAATATGTAATATCAAGCAAAAAATTCTTAGTTTTTTCAATGATCATGTTTAATTTTTATTTATTAGGTTAACATGTTTACCCAAATGGATGCTGTCACAACCTTCTTGCCCCATCATCCTGTGGGTTAGTATGTCATATCATTATTATACAATGCTATTTTTAACTTTTATATCAAATAAAAATTACGCAAGCTTTTGTTATTTTCAGGAAGACAATCTTACTATAACTATAGTTTTCCACAAGAGGGAACCCACATTGTTACTAACCGAGCTCAACGTCCACTTGTTGAAATTCTAGAACAACCTGTGTCGAGCGTGAGGTTTCGTTATAAGTGTGAAGGACGATCGGCTGGTTGTATTAAAGGAGTTAATAGCACAGATAAACAAAAGACCTACCCAACAATCAAGGTTAGTTTGGTTTAAATATACTTGACTTGTAAAATTTTGATTAAGGTATAAATAATATTTTTTAGTTTTATATGTTCTTGATCACTCTACTTCAAATTCACATTCAAAATTATATTTCCGGTTAAGGCAATGTTTATGAGTTAAAGAGGAATTCATATGTGACATTTTTAATATTAATTTTATACCAGTTTTATTAATTTTAAAACATAAAGCTGATATACTATATTAAAATTATAAGTAAAATTTATTTTTAAATATACAATAGTCTACATTATATTCTGTAGAAAACATTTTGAATAATTGAAAATTGTAAATAAGCTACAGTAGAGCTTCTCAAATTCAGAATTCTCAAGATTTCAGAGATTCCAATTGTGAATTTTTCCAGATTTTGTGTCATTTTCCTATTTTCATCTAAAATAAGAAGGGTGGAGGTTTGAAACTTCAGTTTTTGTAATTAAGAAGTACTGCGTTTAATACTTTTCAATAGATAATCTGTTTTTACAATCTATCTGTTTATTATTTTGGAAACATTTGGCTGGTTTTGTTTTTGCAATAAGATTTTTAAAAAATCTAATACATGCTTACATACAAACAGAATCTTTGACGTGACTCTCGCAAACAGGAATGTAATTTTTTTTGCATAAGTAACAACGGAATACTTTGGTTGACCAACAGAGAAAAATACTTTGGTTGACCGACTTGTAAATACACCAAATCTAATAGAATGTATGGCAATCCGCCTAGAACTAAAAACTGTTATGAAGAAGTAATAAACATTACTAGACTAGATTAATACTAACAAAACATTGCTCCAAATTATTAGGCACTTTTCCAATTAGTTACCTTGCAATAGATTGTGAATATGCGGAGTTAACTGGGTCAACCAACCATAGAATCAGAGAAATTCTCATTGTTTGGGACTAACCGCATATATTTGAACACTGCTCGAATAGGATCAAAAACTTCAACCCCCTCTTCCAAGAAATTGTAGGTAATTCCGGATTTTAGACTGTCTACTGTTATGTCATACAAATTTTTTCATTTTATGTTTGTATTAAAAACACTTCCCTTATCACTGTCTAATTACTTTTTATGGGTTAAACTACAGTATTTATAAATGTTTTGCAAGAAATTCATCAATTTTTTCATGATAATTCTCTTTAATTAGGTGCATGGATATCAAGGTGCAGCTGATGTAGTAGTGTCTTGCGTTACCAAAGATGGCCCGCCCTACTATCCTCATCCTCATAACCTCATAGGCAAAACATGTACCAATGGTGTTTGTTATAAATCTATGAACACCCCGGACATGATTTGCAGGTGAGTGTTTTTCAATTAGATTAGATTAAGATATGCTGTAGGTTTTTGCCAAAGATATTCATAAGAATATAGTAAGAATTCTATAAATTCTTGTCAGTAAAAAGTAATTTTCCCCATCTTTACGTTTATTACTAATATAAAGGTGAAAGAAATGCAAAACTATTATTTTGATTTTTATTTATTAAAAATTAGATGACATTAAATAATATTTAATAATTACAAGTTATCTCCATGCTGGCTAATTCAAATAATTATTTATACGCTAACTTTAAAATTACCAAGTGAAGATTGGTTGGCTTTAAATTATTTTCCTTGTAGTTAACCTCATACTTGCATCAGACACCCTAGTTTGAGGGAAATTTTTTTTAACCAAGTCCTTTAGTGTGTCGAAAGAGCCTTTGGATTCCCAAACATGAATTGCAGAATTTTTTTTTTTTTAATGCTATGCTATTTGTATTTTCAACTTCTAAGCCTATTGCATTGTATCTATGCATATTTTAATCAAATTGTTTAGGGTAAAACTTGTGAATCTTTTTCATTTCAGTTTTTCTAATCTGGGTATTCAGTGTGTGAAGAAAAAGGATATTAAAGACTCACTTTTGCACAGGCAATCATTTAAAGTTGACCCATTTGGAAGTTAGTAAACAGTAAATTTTACAATTAATTACGACTAAGTTTAAAATTGATTCTTAATGTTTATAGCATTCTAACACTGGTTACTTTACAAATATACCACTGTGGGTCAAATAAAGCTTCCACATTTTTTTAAGCATTTCAATCTGCCTTTAAGCTTCTATTGATTTTCATGTCTAATTCCGAATATAAATAATATTTTATTTCCATGATAGTTCTATTTGAGGTACAGTGCATATTTTAGTGTAAATATAATTAAAAGTTATTCTCTTTGCTTTCCACTATATTTGTATACATTTTAAGTAAACCACATTTTTATATAATAAATATTGATAATGATATCTCGCCATATCCTGTTAAACTGTGCCAATGTTATAAAACTTTAAAAATATAATCACAGCTATACATAATGCTTTTTATACAAAAAAGGTTTTTTTAAAAAACTAAATTTTATAATTTGTATTCCATATTGAGCTTACGATCTTTTTAAAATATAATCCTATGTTGCTTTTTCTTCAAGAATTTTATCAAAAACATATTGCAATCCTCTGAAACTCATGTATATATGTTTTTGTTTGTAGCTGGGTTTTCTCATTATACAGAACCAAACAAAATCAATCTCAATGCTTTAAGACTTTGTTTTCAAGTGTTTTTACCTGATGAAAGTGGAAAGTTATGCATTCCTCTGTCTCCAGTTGTAAGCAATGCGATAAATGATAACAGTAAGTTGTAGGTTTTTTTTAAATATTTATACACTCAAAACTTTGGGCACAGTAAAAAAACTTAAGATTGCTTAAAAATTAATACAGTCAAACTCTGTTACAACAATAACTTGTTTATAACGTCATAAATGTTCTGTCCCTTGCATTGTCCATAGACCTTAATGTTATAATATTTCGCCTTTAACAACAATTTTTTGTTTTCCGCTCGTTCAACCCTGTTTATAACTTTACTCGGCTATAACCTCATAAACAACGCTATAACCGGGTTATACTGCATTGTAGAAAGTTGGTTTGAAATTTTATAAACTGGTACTTTTGCGAGGATTTTTTTTGAATGGATATAATTTTCTCTTTCACAAACTTATGTATTATTGTATTTCATAGAATGTATTTATGCTCACTAATATAATAGTCACTCAATTAAATAATATATTTTTTATGTAATTTTGATTACATATAATTATTAAATTTAGCAGTTGGACTGTATTTTACTTAACAATTTTTTTGGGGTACTTTTTTAGAAACTATTTCACCCCTCACTATAACCAAACTAAGCCATTACTCATCTGCTGTTATTGGTGGTCAAGAAGTTATCTTGCTCTGTGATCAAGTTAATAAAGGTAAAAATTAATTTTTTTTAATTATTTGCAAGTTTAAATTTGTTCTGATTTTATTTATTGGAACTTGGTAACTGTTATTGTGAATTAGAAGCACTACATGATAATGTATTTTCTTTTAAAAGTTAATTTCGGTGAAAAGAGGAAGAACCTTTGAGTGTTAGCGTTAAAGTTAAAACCTATAACTTTTTAATAGACTTACTATTTTTTTAAAAAAAATTAGAGATTTTCACTTTTGGCTTCAACCTATTTGCATTATTGTGTTCTCATCTAGTCAGTTATCATTTTTTCATCATGATTTTTTACAAAGTAAATAAATATAAAAGAAGGCAAGCAATTGAATGCTAGTATAAACATAAAGTAAAAACCTATATTTTCATATGACTTTGTATTATATAATTTTATTACCTATTACTTCCGATAATAAATTTTCGCTAATACATTTCTTAAGCAATTTTTAAGTGGATGTTATTAAACTAAGAAAAATAAATTAATGTGATTTGTCTTTGAAGTATAGATTTTTGTGCATATATTTTTCAAATTAAATTGAATCTAAATTGATATAGCATGAATTAATTTTGCTCATTTTTGAAGATTGAGAGTTACTTTAAAAATATTGTTAAAACTAGATGATTACATTTCAGTAAACCCTAATATTAAAGAAAGTCATATGGCTAAAAACTATTACATACATACCTCAAACATTTTCTAGTTCTACATCACTTAGGTATTTTATAAGATTGTTTATATTTTCAGATGATATTCAGATTTTAGTTTACGAAAAAAATCAGGACAAAGTCACTTGGTGTGACCAAGGAAAATTTGCTCCCCACCACGTTCATAGAAAGTCTGCCATATGTTTCGAAACACCACCATACAAGACCACCGATATTCAGCAACCGGTAGAATGCTACATACAGCTGAGACGGCCATCGGATGGTGCTGTTGGGGATCCTATAAATTTTACTTATTTTCCCTTGATACAAGGTAATATTTATTTGTATACATATTTTAATATTTATTTAACCTCTTCGCTCCAGAGGTACACAAACATGGACCTTTGTAGAATTCACTTCACAACTTCATTTTTCAGTTTTTCTTAATACTAACTTTTTTATTATAAACTAAAATGTTCAAGCTTTACACAAATAACAATTACAAAACAGCTAATTTATTAATTGTATTAAAAAATGATACACCAAAAGGATGAAGCAGATTTTGAAAGTCTTGCAAAAAACTAAGTTTTTTCAGCATCTGATGGGATTAAAACAAGTTATAATGGACTCACAAAAAACACTGGCAGAGAGATCCTTCATAACACACACAAAATGTGTATTTTTATCGCTCTCATATGGCTCTTCTGATTTAATCTGACGTTTGATTAGTCCTGAGAGCAGTCTTGACATATAATTGTTTTAAAAAGATCAATTAAGCAACTCAATGTCTTTTCAAGATGGAAACAGGCATTTAAACACTGCTTGAATCCTGATCATTTCACCTTTTGACCATTAGCCATTTTGACCATTTTTGTGATTTAGTCTACCAGTTGGAATGACAGCAAAATTATAATAATTCAAAACAAGTACTTCAATCCTTTTTCTTACAAATAAACATATTAAAAAATAGTTTTCTCTATAGCATAAAACTATAAAAATTTATGTCTAAAAATATTTTGTTTTTAGATCCAGAAGGTTTAGCCCGGAAGCGTAGCAAGTTCGAAGCTTTGCGTCTTGATCATGCGTTACAACCAAATAATTTACCAATGAGTGCCCATGGTAATTTTAATTTTTTACATGTTTCCAAGTTTGAATATCAAGTATATTTTTGGTTAATGTTGAATATGGATAGAGAATAAGCAATTAAAAGTATTGTTAAAATTAGTTAAGTTTCACAAAGATGATTAAAAAAATAATAAACTCACAAGATTATCTATATCACTAGTTTTATATTTAATCATTACAAAGTTGTTGTAGCTTTTGCTGTAATGCAATACTGTTACAGCAAACACTGTGCTGTAAATTTAAATTGATTTTTATTTTCAGACAATGTTGTTACTGTACCAAGGTTAATTAAACATGCTGTTAGGTCCAAAGGTGTTTGCCAAAGTGGTAAGTAAAATATATTTAGATATACAGCCAAACCTTGTAAGTGAAAAACTTGCTAACATGTTGTTTTGATGAATGTTTCTCTGTCTTATAAGCATTAACAAATTCTTTTGGGAAAAAAAAGATTAAATGTCCTGAAATTCCCACATCATAAACCAAAAAATGGAAAATATAAAAAATTAATGTGGTTCCAACTATACAATGTTAAATGCTTATAAAGGTAACTTCTATGCATTAAGTTATTTATGATGCAAGGTTATAACTTAAAACTTAGGAAAATTTAATGGTTTTTCCTTGGTTTCTAAGCCTCCTTTGTTTAAATAAGAGAAAAAGGAATTCTTTAAAGTTTTTCTAGATTTTAGCCTTCAAATGCATTAATATTATGTTCATATGTGTAGTTTTTTTTGTTTAACTTGGCATTCATAATTATACTTCTATTAGACTACCTTCAAATTAAAATAAACCTAAAGCGAATTAATGACTGAACTACGCAATTATATGAAAGTTAGTTTTAAATGTAGCCTCTTTTCCATAATTTTGAAAATTAATTGAGGTCTTTCTTGTGGCTTAAGCGATTATTGTTGTTAAATTTTTTTTTGTCTCATCAAAACCTTCTTTTAGTAACAATGAATTATTTATATTGCAGGTAGTACTGATTTTCAACAGAACTTCATGCCTGAAAACAACTACCAAATGCAACCTTGTTCTTCGATGCAAGGAAACCTAAATTTCAATGAATCTGGTCTTTCACCAAATATAACTGATCAACGATGCACTCCAAATGCATTGCCTTCTGAGTTAAATTCTCTTCAAAAGGTTGAAGATATTCTTGGAATTTCAAAACAACCGACAGGAATGAGTAATGCAACCGCATATTGTGAAACAGCTACTGATGAGACTTTAGACAAGCTCAGCAGTCTGGACTTAGGGATCGATCCAAATGACTTGGATGTAAATTTGAGTGGCATCACACTGGATTCTTTTTCGGAACCATCCGGGCTCAATTTTTCGCATTCGCTAATGGAAGCAAAGAATTCATAATATTTGTGTTTCAAAGAAAAGTGATACTTTATATACTATATATATTTTTTTATGAATGTTGCATTTATCTTAAAATAGTATATTCTATTTTTATATTGTGGGGAAGGTGTAACTGCCAAAACTGTGGGTTAAATTTTTTTTACATTTTTGATAAAGTAGCTGTGACTGAATTATGAATTATATCTAATCAAACTAAAATATGCATATTTTTTATTTGAAAAGAGTAATTAACTGGAAAATAAATCAAAACTGTAAAGAAGTCAAGAGTAGGCAGGTACTTCAGTCTTGTAAATATAATATTTCTTTTAAATTAATGTTTTTAAAGTCATTTGTTATGTATATAAATATGTATATTTTTGCATACTTGTTATTTTAGATTCAACATATTTTAAGCGTTTTTAGTTAAAATTGTTTGTGTATATTAAGACTATGATATTAAATCAAGAATTATTTTGCTTTGTTGACCAATATTTTAAAAATATTAATAAAAATGTTTTACACATTTGTGTTATTTCTTTTTTAGCTGTGTGCACAATAACGTTAATTATAAATAATTGTGAAGTAAGTAATCAAATATCTGTATTACTTGCGAGAAGACACAGTAAAAAATCCGTAATTTGCAGACTTTATGTCACAAAGACACAATCACTTCTACTCACTAACAGATTCTGGATCTCTGTATTCTATCACTTAAAATCAAACAAATTCCTAACTATGAATTTTTAAGCTTCTAATAAGTCTGCTATTACATGAAACCAATATTTTTAGGAGGTGGCTTTAGTTATCCTTACAGGGCTGCCACTGGTAAATAGCATTGAAAATAGTTGCTTTAGTAGCCTCAGATGTAAAAAATAGTAGCCAAAATAGTAGCCTGGGATACAAAATAGTAACCAAAATAGTAGCCATAAGAAAGACGATTAATCATGTGAAATGCAACGCAGGGTTCATACAACTTTGGCTATCTAAATTCCAGGCTTTTTCAATGCCTTTTCAATGATTTTCCAGGCCACCATGTTACACAGCGAAATGAAACTTCGATAACTCAAAATCAACTTACTTAAGAGTTATTGAAGACTAACTAGTTGAATTAAAATTTGAATGTAAAATTACTGTAAGTTACAGAACTATATATTGAGTTAAATGATCTTATTATCAACCCAATATGGTTTACCCAGACCAGAAACATCAAACTAATTTCTGAAATTATACCATAATATGTGGAAATAAAATAACGCATACATAATGTAAATGTGTAGACAAAATAGAATCAACTGGTTCTAATAGCTTAAATATATGAAATGATCAAACTAGTACCCAAATGTAAAAAATTAAACCGCTAATCCGGACACTTTTGAATTTCGGCGATAGTCCGAAAACTTCCAGTCATCCATTTTTTTTTGTTGCTAAAACCTGTTTAAAACAGAAACCCTATTATAGACCGAAGTAGGGAAAATGCAAAAAAAAAAAAAAAATTCAAACGTAAATTAAAAAAAAAATATTTTAACAATAAAACTGTTCTTGTAATCACAAGCAAGATCACGACTTACGAACACTTGATCAAAAGAAAACATTTGGTTGATCTATTGGCCTGAACAGCAGCTACAAAAGTAACGAGACGATCTTCCGTTCACGAAGAGGCAAAAAAAACTGTCAATCATTATGAGACAATGCAACCTCATCGGTGGATTTCGTAAAAGTTACTAGGCAGCAAAATAAGTAAATCAGGAAGCATTGTTGAATTGCACTGGCCAGTAACCGATATTCGAAGACATCTTAGAATAATCTAATCTTAATTCATCTTCAAATTTTTTTAAAAAAATTTTATTTTTATAAAAACAATTTATTATTTAAACTTGCTGTTTATTGAAATTTAAGCATAGTTTTCACTGATACAGACCGACTCGAGAAAGGAGGAAACTTTTTCAGGGGTGTTAATGTTGCGGGTTTCGGGGTGTTAATGTTGAAATTTAATAAATTTCAACAAAAAACAAGTTAATACATTTTAATGATTAAGAAAAAAATTAATTAAAATTTGATGAATTTAGATTACACTAAGGTATCTTCACATATCGGATGCCGACAAGTGCAATCTCCCATTAGATGAGGGTCGTCTTTACCTGACTAAAAGTATGCAACCCAATTTGCTGCCTAGTAATTTTCACGGCAACCACCGATGAGGTTGCATTGTCTTGTCTCCTAATGATAGAAAGTTTTTTTTGCATCTGCCTGATAGGAAGACAGTTGCGTTTATTACTTTTGTAGTTCCGGTTCAGGGTAATCGGACCAACCAGAACATTTTATTTTATCCGTTAGTAGTGATCACAATAAAAACCTCAACCTGCTGTTTGGTTCGGAAATAAGCAGAAAAAGGAGATGTTTTGTCCACCGCTACGCTAGTATGATTTTTTCTTAAATAGTCGCCTATAGTTAAAAATAGTAGAAGTATACGCTGAAATAGTCGCTTTTAACTCAAATTTTCCGAAAAAAGTCGCCATAGTCGCTTTTCCTTGAAAATAGTCGCTTTAGTCGCATAAATAGTGGCTAGTGGCACCCCTGTCCTTACCAAGTTGCTTTTTTTCTTCTAAAACTAACACCAAGAAAATAACTCCTAACCAGGTTACTTAACCAATTCTTGAAGAGTTACTCAGCCTAAATCGATCATGTGTGATAGTGAGTTTAACCCTCTGAGAGGGGTACTGTGGTTTTTGAATTACGATGTATCTTGCCGATAGCAATTATATATAGCTCTAGTGCGTCGAGGATTTAACTCAACCCTGAGGGGCATGCTATTTGGCAAAAGTGTAAACTTGTTTTCACTGCATGAGATTTTAATTTTAAACTCGTTAATTTTGTAAAAATTTTCTAGCAAATGTATTTAACAGAATCTTAAGTTACATTTAAAACTTATAATTACTTTTTAAAGATGTGTTGCTGCAAAAACTGACAGTATAAAATAAAAGTTTGTAACAACTTTCAAAGTTACATGCTATGAGTAAATTATATGCAGAGCAATTGTGGGGTTTGTAAGGTTTAATTTATTGGATTACTTATCATTAATTTATAGGGGTTCGTTAGGTTAATGGGTGGTAATGACATTTACATTTTTATATTTATTGCAGATATTTTTGAGAGCCATTCTTGTATATTTACAAACTGGAAAATTTTTGTTTTCAAGAAAGTTGCAATGCTATCATATCAAGATGTTTTTTGGATTTATTTAAAAATAATTTACCTTTAACATGATCAAAAAATGAAACCTTCCAGGGAATAATAAAAGAAAAATATTAAGAATATGCTATATCAATTAAAATAAATATAAATCACAGATAGGCAAAGAAATAAAGCCAACTGTGTTTAAGAACAGAGGATTTTCTTTGGCTCATGCTCAAGATATATTCATTAAGAATGTAAAAAATACAAAGAAAACAAATTCTTTTATACATATAAAACATTTTATTCAATTAGTCATAACAATTGAAATATTCCAAAATCATGTCAAATTTTTTTGTGAAATTCATAATAAAATAATTTATAAATAAATAGATTCTTTACATTAAAAAAAGTTAAAATTTTCCGATCCGTTTGGGGTCTTATCTAATTGGATGCCACTTCTTGGGTGTGTGCGCTTCTTGATTACTACTTTCACTAGCATTTGCACCTGGAATATTATCTTCCAACTTCATCTTTTTGGCAGGCATACTGAACACTCTAGGTGAAATCTGGTCGAACAGTCTTTTGCTACATTTCTTCAGTCCCAACCTGGCAGTGGGACTTGTTAGCATTTTTGAAAATAGTTTGAGTGAAAGACGTCTTTTACTTTCTGGCGTTCGGAGAGGTTGGAAACTACAACTAGCGGCTGAAGGAGCTTGGAATTCTGGTCTTGGGTTTGATGACATCTTGTTTTCTTTCAGTTTCTGGAGTCTGTCTAATATTCTTGAGCCTAAAATAAAAAAAGATCTCAAATTTTGCACTAGTCTAGAAGAAAAAGGGATAAAAAGTTACTTTTTGTATTTAAAATTTGTTTTTCATGTATACTTAGTCATACATAAATTCTTTAGAACTATGGTCTTCATTTGACTTATATTTTGCTTATTTAGATAAACTTAAGCAAAAAGCTCATTTTTGCATGGAGAGTTTCCTTGCCAATTGTCGAGCTTATTAGTGGGTTAAAACGATAGTATATATATTTATATATACTTTATAATTCTTTTGTTATTGTAAATAAGGAAGTTTATAGCACATTGTTGAAAAAAAATCAATATGCAGGGAATAAGTGTAAGTTATAAGGATAGTAAGGCTTTTTTTAAAATAAAATATTAAAAGCTTATTCCATTAGAGTATTAACTTTAAGTGTGCAGAAAGTAATGGTATATTAATACCCATAATGGAATCGTTTGTTTTAACTATCATTAGTGGTGTATTAATCTAATTAAAAGCACGAGCTCCAAGTACTTAGAGGTAATTCTGGATAAGAAGTTGAGTTTTAATGAACATGTGGATTATATTGTAAAAAAGGCAGAAAAAAGACTAAATTATGAGAAGACTGGCTGGTGCCAAGTGGGTATGTAATCAAAATACACTTAATACCACATATAAAACATATGTGAAACTCATCCTTATGTATGGAAGTGAAGTTTTACTCACTGCAGCACAAAAATAAGATAGATGCTATAGAAAGACTACAGAATAGGGCCCTTTGAATAATAATTGGAGCTGTCAAAACTGCCCCTATGCATCTATGCAATTATACACAAACAACCTGCCTGTTTCCGAAGAAATAAAGAAGCAGGCAATGAGCACATATATTAGGCTGAAATCATCACAAAAAGCCAAATGGATGGAAGAAAGTATGAATGCCTAAAAACACAAATTTCTCCAATTCTCAAATGCCGAGAAATGATGAGAGAAATTGATAAAGACGACTCCATAGACAGTCTAAAAAATCTAGTGAGCTTGCTTGAGTATATATCTATAAACCACCATTTAACTCTCGACGGTCTTACCAAAAAGAATAATTACGACGCAATATTGAAGACTACTGCGATTTCACTTATGGAGGAAAACTATCCAGAACCATTTTGGAATCGAGTATTCACGGACGGATTCCAAATAAATTAATCTACTGGAGCAGGTATATACAGTAAATTGTTTTCATTGTGTGCTCGTGTGGGAAATTTCATGAATAATTTCAAAGCGGAAATATATGCAATACATTTAGAACTAAAGAACTTAATATTAAGAATGAATAGAGAAAGTTTTCCTAGAGTGATTATTTTTGTTGACTCAAGTGCATTTATTCAAGCAATTTCAAATAATCACCATTCTGAAACAAAAATAATAACGCAAATAAAGAAGGATGTAAAAATGTTGAGAGATCAAAATATTCAGATTGTATTTCAGTGGATATCGTCCCACGTAGGTCGATATGGAAACGAAGAGGCAGACCTTTTAGCAAAAACAGGAAATCAAGAAACAAGTGATCAAACTTTAATTCCACCGGATTCACTAAAAAAGTATATCCATAAAAATATAGAAAACTCCTGCAGAGACAACCTGAAAGCCACAAGTAATGATAAAAAATGGCAAACATCCATAACATCTGGAATAAGTATAGTTTAAGACCAAGGAAAGAAGCAGTTGCCTATTTCAGACTAACTACAGGCCACGACTGCATGGGAGAACATCTACACAAGATCAGTATCATGGATACCAATATATGCACAATCTGCAACTCTGGAGTTATGAACTCTGACCATCTCCTGGACTGTGGAGGTCTGAATAGAGCTTCACAAGAACAGAGAGACTTTGTCACACTGTACTGGGAGGCAAGGATATCATTGATATATAAGGGATTACCATTTTCTCTTCCGCATTCATCTTCCACCCTTATTCCTTGAGACTTGTTCGTTACCCTTTTTGTTTCCCTTTTATGTTCTACTATTGCTGTTTTATGATTGTTTGTCATTGTCTGTTGTTTATTTTATCTCAAAGTGAGAGACCCCGTATAAGTATGGATTAAATTCCAATAAAGCTATATGTAAAAAAAAGTGGTGTATGCTATATATAAAGATTAAAAAGCAAATGCTTATTTTATTCCGCTGCATTTGTTTTGTAGATCTTCGGTAAAAACTTAAATAACACTATTTCTTAAAAAAAAAATATATGGTTTTATGATTATGATAACTCAATTACCTGTTGAGTTCTTGGCAATTACAGGTGATTCTGCAACTTCTAAGTTTGGACTAGTAATATCCATTTGCGACTTTCTCCTTTGCAGTGCAGATTGATTTTGCTTGTATGAAGGTGTTTCAGGAACAAAATTTGTTTTCAAGACATGATGAGCTAAAAAAAAGTATTTGTTGAAAGAAAAAAAAATACAGATATTTGAAATCTTTAATTTTGCTCATAGGCAAGCTTTTCATGCAAAAATGTTTTCCTATAGGTAACAGTACAAGCTAGCTGAAAGATAAATAAAAACAAGTAGGTTTGTAACAGAATCTGTCACTTAACCCGCTTCCACACAAAAGTTGTGTTAAACAGGTAAAAAGGCGCCAACACTCATACAGTTCTAAAAACTAGTTATGCTAATTGGCTAGTTATATATTTCTATTTCAAATCTCACCATTATTACTTGACGTTTGACAAAAAATAATTAGGATTTCAAGACACTGATCACTATGAGAAAACTATGTCCAGCTTTTGATGGAGAAGACATTCCATAATAAATACTAAGGATTCACAGTGAAATTTTATTTTGCGTTCATTTCAATGATCATTTCAAAAAATATATGATAATTTAAATAAGATTATTTAAAAGAATAAAGTTTCTAGACGTGATGATTTTTATTATAAACCAAGGGCTTTACAAGCATTTAATAATCAGTTTAAAAAATAATTAAATAAATGAGATGTAAAATGTTACTCAGATAATATTCAGATTGTATCAGTATACTTCCACGTTCGATATGAGAAACGAAGAGGCAACTTTTAGAAAACAGTAATTCAAGAGACCAAGTGTCCAAACTTTAAATTCCACCGATTCATAAAAAATTTATATCCAAAAAATATAGAAAACTTCTGCAAACAATGATACAAGTAATGAAAAGCGAAACTTACATCTGATAGTTGTTTAAGACCAAGTAGAACATGCCTTTTCAACTAATAAGGAATGCATGGGAGAACATTACACAAGATCGTATCATTGGATACAATATACACAATCGCAACTCGATTATGAATCTGACCATAATCCTGATTGTTCAAGGTCTGAATAGAGCTTCACAAGAATCGAGAGACTTTGTCACACTGTACTGAGGCAAGGATATCATTGATATATAAGGATTACCATTTCTCTCCGCATTCATTTCACCCTATTCCTTGAACTTGTTCGTTAACTTTTTAGTTTCCTTTTAATTCTATACTTGCTGTTTTATATTGTTTTGATTGTCTGTGTTTTATTTTATCTCAAAGTGAGAGACCCCGTTAAGTATGGATAATTCAATAGTGAATGTAACAAAAAGTGTGAGCTAATATAAAGATTAAAAGCAAATGCTATTATTCCTGCATTGTTTTGTAATGTAGTAAAAACTTAAATACACTATTTTTAAAATAAAATATATGTTTATATTAAACTAATTCCTGTTGTTTGCAATGACAGTGTGATTCTGCAACTTCTATTTTTGTGACTATAATATCATTGCGACTTTCCCTTTGCATGTGCGTTGATTTTGCTTGTATGAAGTTTTCGTGAACAAATGGTTTCAGACAGATGAGCTAAAAAAAGTATTGTGAAGAAAAAAATACGATATTTGAAATCTTTAATTTTGCTCATAGCAAGCTTTCATGCAAAAATTTCCTATAGTAACGTCAAGTAGCAAAGTAATAAAAAAGGAAACAGATTTTCTTTCTAAAGCTTTTAAATATATTTAAAAAACTTTAGATATGTATGTGAAATATACATTCACAAAATAAATTCAGAATTTGTTGAAGTAATATAATATCATTGGTCAAATGACAAAACCACGAATGTGCAAAATCACAGGGATAGAAAACAGGATACTGATAAACCCACTGTTTTCAAAAACCGCCAATCCATAAAATGTGCACATTCGTGGTTTTGTCATTTTATCACAGATATATAACTATTAACTTCTTGCTCGTTTAAGCAAGTAAAGCTTAGCTTTTGCTTTTTAATTGAACCACATTTTCAAATTTAGATGAATTTCCATTTTTTTCTATGTTAAAAAAAGATAGCAGTTTAATTTTGTTAAGTAATAAATGAAACTGACAATTAGTTAAGCAATTAATGGCCATAACCTCACTTACTCTTAGGTGTTTGTGATTTTTTCTTCTTTGGAGTCCTAACACTGCTTGTTCTAGGCGTGTGTGGTTTCTGGCCTTTTGGGAAAAGGTTTCGCCGTGCTGTTTCAGGTTTGGTGTCCACAGTTTTATATTTGCTTTTTTTCTTTTTGGATGCCAGTCTTGGAGAATATCGTATGGGATTATTTTCAGAAATAAAACTGCTTTTAGCCTATACAAATATAAAAAACATAGAAATTTGTAAAAAAGTTTAACTAGCATTTTAAGTAATTGATTTGAACAATTCAATATTTAAATATTGAATTATGCAATCACTGACATAGAATCATTAGTATTTGTCAATTTTTACAAAATATCTTTCTTTGTTTCCTATTTTGCCATTTTAAATTTAATAAACAACTAAATTAGAAAAATAACCTCAAGAACTTAATCCATTGATGACGACTTTATGAAAACCATTAAAATTTTTATTTCAGAATAAAAAGTTAACTTTTAAGGTTTTTTTTACTTATTTTTAAATACATTTTTTGCCAAGATCAATTTGTTGTACAGTAAACTCCCGTTTATCCGGAATGCTCGGGAAATTGACTCTTCCGGATAATCGAATTTTCCGGTTAATCGGAAGTCGCCAAATAGGGTTACCAAAAAATGCCGATTTTTCCGGAAAATACAAGAAGATAATGGCTGCATCTTATATGCAAAGTGGCGATGTTGCATTTATAATAATATATAATAGATACTACAATATTTTGTATAAAAAAATATTAATATTTATTAATTAAGAAAAAAACGATCGTTACTTTTAAATGCTAAAAATCTAAATACATAAAGGTCTAAAACCAGTCTGACCAAAACTAGTCTAAAACCAGTAGAATATTTTAAAATGTAAACAAAATCTAGAGAACATTTAATTACAGAATTAAATTATAAAAATAACTTACTTCGGATTAGGGTTGTTTACGATGTCGATCGAAAATCCAAAAATATTGTTAAGTTTGAAAAACGTTCTTTGGGTGAAATCAGAGAATTATGTAATATTATCTTTAAAAAAATATTGTTAAAGTTGTAATTTGTTAAGGTATCAGTCATTATTTTAATCGTAAATGAGCGACGCGAGTCGCCACGCTAACGCCAAAACTGGCCATCGAATGTTTGTTAATTATAGCAGCGGTCAAGCTTGGCGCAATCACTTCCATTGGAAGGGATCGGAATTTCATGGTAACCATGTGGGAACAGCAAAAAAAAACCAAAGTATTTTAGTAGTAAAAAGGCAGTTGTTCAAAGATACAATACTATAAATACTACAGCCTTTTTTCTACTGTGATGGAATTCTCAGAAAATTGGGGGACCATTGAGATCCCTCGCTGATCCTCCTCCTACTGTCTGATAACATACATTGCCTTCGGCTGTGCAGAAAAACGGCCTTTGAAACGAACATCGAATTGACGCTATTTTGGGTTTGCATTTTTTCCAAGCTCAGTGCTCAGTAACTTTTAATTTCTGTATGAAGAACGTTGTATTTTAGCTATAAAGATGCTAATTTAATTAAGCAGCACGAGAAGGAATGGGGCATTAAATATTCTTTAAGAAAGAGACCAGTTTTGCAGTTATAATAACAAATACAGTTTAAGGGTTCTAACTAATTATTTTCATTTGATTAGGTTTAAATTTTTTGTTAGTTTTTAAGCATTGATTCGATTTTTTGATGTTATTAACCGTGTTTAAATTATGTTAGAAAACCATTAACTAATAAACTTTAAGGTATCAGGTAGTGAATTAAATAAACGTTCATCACTTAATTTAGAATCATGATCAGGCGATTCGACGACACTTGTCATGGATGTTTGGATCCTAACGAATTTGAGAAATTAAGCCAATTAACGTTTAATTATTTGTGTCATCCAACTTTCCGTATAAATTTTAGATTCCGGATAAAAATAGGTTTAAACCTTAAAACATTTTCGTTACTAGTTTATCCGGAATTTTATCCGAAACTGAATTCAACTTCTATTTTGAATAACGATTTATATTGTTGTGGTGTAGGCTTTTCCGTTAACCATATAGTTTTATCGGAATTTAATTTATCTTTGTCCGGACTACTACCGATGTCGCTCTAAGGCTGCGCTGGTGCCAGCTCATATGTCTCCCTCGTCACTTGACCACGGTTCCAAATTACGAGGCCCGATGCCAATAACCCTCATGTAGTTCTAGAGCGAAACCAGGAATGCTACCGGAATTTAAATTTAGTTCTATGCGGAATTTAATTTTAATTTTAAAAAGCTATTTTCAGTTATCCGGAATGTAGTTGCGAATCAACTTCGTTTTATCCTTAAGTCTTTTCGGATAAAACGTGATTAAAATGCTGATAGTATTCTAAATGATTTTTCAAAATTGGAACTTAAGCCATAATTGACCTGCGTTTAAAATTGCGCTCAAGTAATAAAAAACTTAATTTAATCATTACCAGATAACCTAAAGATGCACGAAGGTTGAAACCTTAACCTGGAAGGACACGCAGAATATTGGTGACAGGTTTAATTTTTAAAAATTTCTTACGGGTAAATACATCCAGAATTATTTAAGCACTAGTATTCTACCGACATTTTAGGTCGAGTTGAACAATATTAGTCATTTAACTAGTTTTTCTTCCGAATGATTATAATGCCTCGTAAATCTTATTCCTCATAAATTAACCTTTTAGCTTTGGGCGTTTGGAAAAATTTGGCGGAAAAAGAAGCTACAAACCCATAACAGCTCTAACACAATGACCTCGACAACAACCACTATAATTATTTAAAAATGCCCATTTGGAGAGTTAGTTATATTGGCGGTTGCAGTATTTGCGAAAATAAGACATAAAACCTAATATGCAGCTCTAGTGCCGCCTTATTAACATATAGTTCATATACTTAACGAAATTATTGCTAATATCATACAGCGTCACAGAAAACATGAAAAATCATCAATACCAATAACGGAAGGACGTCGGATAGTCACGAAACATGTCAATATTTTTCAAATAATGATTAGTTTGAGTAATGCAACAGAAAAAAATTGAATTTTAAATGTTTCGTAAAGTTATTTAATTTTCGCGATGCACAGAATAAAAAAATGGTCGATTGACCAAGTGGTGTAGTTTTAGAAAAACTTTCGACGATAAATGAAGATTGTTCAATTGGAATAAATTCTTATGCCTATGTTTGTTCATGTGAGTATGAATTTTTGCAAATTTCGTTACAATCCTGTTGCGGGTTCTTTAGATCTGTCTTATCAGAACAAACAGATCAAATCGGAAAGTTTTTTAGTGTAATACATTAAGTTATTTAAATGTACTTTTTAAGTACTTTTTGAACAATGAAGTATGTTACGTTTTGCTCGCCGATCGTTTATGCAATAGCCTCGTAATCTTTTTGCAGTTCTGGTTCAAACCCAGCAATTCGACCTTGGAATTTGTTCTGTTGAAAAGATTTTGTGATTCGCGGCAACTATTTTGACCTAAAGGGTTTATTGTAAGTTGGATAAATTTACGTTTCACTAGAGCTACAGAAGGGATATTGCCGAATAGCCACATAATTTTAAACCGAGGTTTAGGCCGAAAATTGGTCTGGCATCCAACGAAACTTATAGTGACAACGGCAGATTTAACGTGCACCAGTCCCATACACTCGGCATTATTTATTGCTTCTTTATTGTCTAGCACGATCCGTTTATGACTAAGATGAGGATAGAACTTGCGGAGGTATCCATCGTGGCATGATGCCTTAAACCACCGCGCCCTTTAACAGTCTTTGAAAAACATGCTTTAACATTAAAAAATTTGCAGCGAATTAGTTAAAAAGCATTCATTGATTTATTCCGGATATAACAGAAAAATGCTTAGGTTAAAACTAGATTTAAATTACGGATAGAACATAGAATTAAAATTTAAATTCAGGTAGAATTCTTAAAATGAATTTACGTCGCACACTAAAACTAAATGAGGATTTTCGACGCTGCGCCTTGTAATTTGGAACTGCGACCAAGTGATGATACCGACTTCAGAGCTGGCACCCAGCGCAACCTCAGAGCGACATCGGTACAGTCCGAATAAAGTTAAATTAAATAAAATTTATCTCGAATAAAACCAAAGTTAAACATGCCGGATAACGGAAAATCACTTTCAGTTTAGAACTAAAATAAATTCCGGATAGAATATATTGAACTAAAATTAAAATTCCGGTAACATTCTGGGATGAATTTACGTCACACTAAAGCTAAATGAGGATTTTCCGCGCCGCGCCTCGTAATTTGGAACTGCGATCAATTGACGAGGCCGACATCAGAGCTGGCACCCAGTGCAACATCAAATAGCAGTCCGGATGAATAAAGCTAAATTAAATAAAATTTATTTTGAATAAAACTAGAATTACATTTCGGATAAAGGAAAATTGCTTTCGATTAAAAATAGAATGAATTCCGCTTAAAATATATAGATCAAAAATTTAAATTCCGGGATGAATTTATGCATCGCACCAAAGCTAAATGATGATTTTTTGGCGCCGGGCCTCGTAATTTAGAAAAGCGATCAAGTAACGAGGCCGACAGAGCTGGCACCCAGAGCTACCTTATATAACAACATCGGTAGCAGTCCGGATAAAGCTAAAATAAAATCCTGTTAGCAATATATGGTTAGCGAAAATGCTTGCAAACGATAATTAAAAATATTTTTATTTATTCTGGGTAGAAGTAGAATTAAACTTCCGATTTCAATCCGGATAAATAAACTATAATTCAGTTCTTGATAATATGTCAATTCTGAAAATGTTAAAACCGCTAAAATAAATTACTTATTAATTTATTCTAGTTACGTTTCCATGTAGAATTGTTAACCGGATTCCCTAATTTAATTCCGGTTAACACTCGGATTTCGTATAGTGGAAACATGTAAATAGAATGCAACATAAAAAATGCTGAAATAGTGCCATACCTGGCGTTAAATCAGACTTTCAGTTCCAAAAACACTTTTCACGCCAAATGTTGTCACCAAACGAAATTTTTTCTTGGAAAAAAAATCTGAAAAGTTTTTACTATATTTGGCGAGAAATCACAATTTTGGCGAGATATATTCAATTGTATCGCCAAATTCCGTCGCCAAATCGGAATTTGAAATTTTCCGGATATTTGAGCTTTCCGGTTAATCGGGAGCCGGATAAACGGGCTTTTACTGTACATAAATTGTTCAGGATTATGGTCTTCATTGGACTTATATTTTGTTTATTTAGATAAATTTAGGCAGAAAGCTCATTTTCAAGTGGCAATTTTCTAGCCAATTTTGCTAATGGGTTAAAACAATAGTACTTATATTTAAATATACTTGTCATATTGTTTTTGTTATTGTAAGTAAGAAAGTTTATAACACTTTGTGAGAAAAAAATAGATATAGGGAATACAAGAGTAAGTTATAAGCAGAGTAAGTTGTTCATCGAAAGAAAATAATAAAAGCTTATTGCGTTAAAGGATATTAACATTGTATTTAAGTGTGCAGAAACTCGTTTCACATAATAATCATAATGCAATTCTATAATTTGTTTTAACTATCTTTAGTGGTGTATATTTTGAATACAAATTAAAAACAAATGGAAATCAATATCATTCAGTATTATAATTGAAGGTAACTTATGCATTTTTATTTATAATTTACCTTCTTCCTTTTGGGCGATTTTGCAGGCAGTAAAACTTGTCTGCTTTTGTTTGTGTCTGATATATCACTACGTTTCTTGATCAGCTTCCTAAATATAAGACAGTACAATATAATTAGAAATCAAAAACTCAAACACAGTTGAAATGTAATTTTTCAAAATAAAAAGCATAGTTCAGGATAAATAAATTCCTTAATTACCATAGATTTTGCCAAAACAAATCGCAAGAACTTTTAAGGAATAACTGACAGGAAAATTAAAAAGCAATAATAACATTTAGCATTTAACATTAAAATAATAATTAGCAGTTCATTTTATCTCTAATAATCAATCCAATACACACAAATGTGCATTCACTATAATAATATATAATTTATTATGGACACACAGCCTAACAGGTTTTCACTAAATCACAAGACTTGAGTTACATACACTTTACAACCGAGCCTTACCTGGGAATCAAACCGAGACCCCCAGCTCTGCAGTCCAGAGCTATAACCAGTACCATTCAAGGCAAAACAATGAAATAAAAAATATATCAGACAAAATGATAAAGTAACTTAATTGTTATTTAAAATCACTATTTTTACCTATTACCCCCTCTACTAGATGTACTAGAATTTGATCTAACAGACATGGTAGACGAAGCCACAGATCCCAGGGGATCACTCATCACATTGTCCTCGTTCCCACTCTCCACAGAATCCTCTTCTGGCATCATCAGTTCATCACCAATTTCAAGGAGAATGTCGTACAATTTGTCAATGTAACTGGAAAATAGAGATTTTTAAATAAATTAAAGTTCAAATACATTTTAAGGGGGAATGGGGGCGCAGGACCGGGGGTCTCCAAAGCAAAGTGCATCAGTGTTAATCCTATGGAGAAAAAAATATTTGCTCTGTCACATTTCTCCGGCTGTATTGAATATTTTTGCAAGCAGATTTTTTTGTGTGATAAATGTAGCTGACTTAATACAGGTCCCGACCTTCCCAATTTTTGAAATTGGTTCGAATATATTTTTTAAATTTCGATAAATAATTTTACACAAAATATTCGAAGCAATTTCAAAAAGTGGGAAGATGACCTGTAAGTTATCTACATTTATTATTAAAAAAAATGTTTGTAAAAATATTCAATATAGACGGAGAAATGTGGCAGAGAACATACTCCAGCGCGCCATCCCCCCATAATAATCCAGCACGCCCATCCCCCCTTAAATAAAAGTTGTTGTAGGATAACCCCTTCTTTTTTTGCTCCCGTAAAAATGACAAAATGAGGTTCACACTCTATTTCTCACTAGTGTGATATTGCCGGGCTAAAGTGTTAAGTAGTAACATGCTAATAAGAATAAAACTAAATTAAATATCCCCAATGCAAGGGATGAAAAAAATAGGCACTTTTATGAACGTTTTCTTGAATATTATCTTATCGATAAGGGGTTAAATAATGTTAATAAAAACATATTTAACCAATAAAAAAAATATATAATGTTTGAGATTTAAGTATATAAAAAAATTATTTACTATTAGAAAAAAAATTCTATAAGCATTTTGAAGTATTTAATTAAATTGCATTTGTAATAAATTATTTTTTTTAAATATAAGGTGGTTGCTATATTTTATGAATTAACAAGCAATAAAAAAAGCTTACCAAAATTTAACAAGTAGGTTTGTAACAGAATCTGTCACTTAACCCGCTTCCACACAACAGTTTTTTTTAACAGGTAAAAAAGTGCCAAACACAGCATTAATTCTATATTAAACATTTACATGCTAAATTTAGCATAGTTTCATTTATTTTATTTCGAAAATTCAATAATTATTACTTATCGTTTGCAAAAATTAATTTATATTTCAAAGAATAAATATGTGATATTCCTCGCTTTTAAATAGAATAAAAATATTTCATATCAAGATACAAAGAATCTCGTAGTGAAATATATTTGACGTCATTTCAAACTGATCGATGTCGCAAAAATAAATTTATTTTAATTTATTGTCTATTATTTAAAAGAATTAAAGTTTCTCGAGCGATTGTTGCGAATGGCAATGGTGATTTAATTCTAATAAAAATGGCTTTCTATGCTTTTTAAATGAGCATTAAATTTTGCAGTTTTTTAAATAATTGAAGTGCTTCAAAAATTCTTTTCTGAAATTTTTAATGTATTCTAAATTTGATGCGCTGAATTTTTTGACGTATCACACTTGTCCGTAGCATTTGTAGTTTTGGCTATGAAAGTGGGTGACAGACGGACGGACAGACAAACGGACTGAACGATTATAATACCTTCCACTTTTTACGTAATAAACGTAGTGTGGAAGCTAATAACTTACTTTTCTTTTAAAACCTCACAGAGAAATTTGTTATGTTCAGTTGGAGTACTATTGAAAGAAAGAACACCTAGGAAGGATCTGACCTAAATACAAAATAATAAAAAATAATCAAAAATTTAATAGCTGTTGAAAATTTAAATTATTAACAACTAACCAATATATTCAGTGTAGACAATTTCAAAATTAATTACAAAAGGCGTTGGACTTCAGCACTAACACTTTTTATATATTGGGGTTTTCAATGTTGCTATTGAAATCACAACAATTAAAAATTATTTAAGCTTTAATAACACAATTTTATATAAATTTAATAAATAATTAAAACACAAATATTATTCAACTACAATCTGCATTATAACATACCAAATCGCAGAGTGTATATGCAATATTATTCTTACAACTTGTTAATACAAAACTTATATCAGTAGGAAAAATATAGCAAATTAAATCTAGTTCTTGATAGTTAATTTTACATTAATTTTAGCCCGAATTAATAAATGTAGAGTTTGAATTGGAGACCTAACACCTATTTATTAAATAAAATAATTCGATTGAAAGGCAAATGTTAAAATTATATAATAATAACACACAAGTGTCATCTATTAAACTTTAATAATGTATTAGCATAACTTTGTTTAAGAACACATACATTATCAGCACACACTGAAGCCTCAGCTGAAGGGAAAAGCACTTCCATTTCAAGGGCTAAAATGGCTTGTAGCTGACACCTGAAATATATCCATAACAATATACAATTCAATTCATAACCTAAATATAACTTCCATGATTTTTTGGAAATTAATACAATATAATAGGAGTTATGCCATGTGAATAGATTTCAAGTAATTTATGCTGAAGTTAAACTGAATTAAAGTATTCATTCATTTTAAAGATTTAAGTTTACCCTAGTTTTTTATATTTTAATTCTCACTCAAGTAATACATTGCATTAGATGATTATAGAAAATTTAAATTGTTATTTCATTTTGTAAATGTGTTTGATAGACACAATATAATTTTGTTTACATATATTGATGTTCAAAAGCTAATATTCTTTGAAGCTAAAGCAAATTATAAAACATGCCAAATTCTATAACTTTTATGTTTATCCTGGGTAAGCCATTTCTTAAATCTATAAAAGACATTATCAGAATGTGTGTGTGTGTACACTTACTCATTAACTTTTTTCGTTGATGCATCTTCATCAAGATCAGATTTATATTTTTCAATAACTTTTCTACAAGTCAAACAAAAATATTCCTGCATAAAATTTTTCATGCTCTCCTATAAGGAAAACATACAATTACAATTAACCTTCTGCGAAAAAAAACTTTGTCTTTACATAAGGAGTTATAAAAACTACAATGCTAATTATTTTTTTTAATCACAAACCTCATAAGATATTATAGACTTCTTAAAGAAAAAGTTTGAAGCAAGTTTTATTATTTTCTTGGCTGAGTGTAGAACATTTCCATTTTTTAAAGCAACATCATACGTTTGGTTCAAAATTGAAATTAATTCTTCATAGTTGATATCTGAAAATAAAAATAATTAAAAGTTAACAGAAAAAAAAAACCAAATTTGTAATAGCATTTTTATATGACTTGTACAGAAATAAATTAAACTAAATGATTCTTAAAGCTTTGTGAATCAGAGGGATATAACAGTTTTCCTTTTTAATATTAATGCTTAAAAGCTAATAATTTTCAATGCTAAAGCAAATTATAAAAGATGAAAAATTCTAGAAATCTTTACGTTCTTAGAACGAGTACTTGGAAATACTTTAAAATAAGTACTTAGAAAGTCTTTAAGTACAGGAAATTGTAATACAATGCAAAATATGATAGGGAAAGAATCAAAAACTTAAAACCAATGTATTTAATGCAAAAACGGAAATTTTATACCATTTGTGAGAGGGCATAAATATCTTAAAAAGTCATCAATAAACAAATTTACGGAAATTTTATACCATTTGTGAGAGGGCATAAATATCTTAAAAAGTCATCAATAAACAAATTTATAGTTTTATAGTTTGCTAAATTAAAATCAAATATTGTACATACAACAGAAAATACAATTAAGTTAAGAATGTTATTCAGATTTATCATATTTTTTACCACTTTAAAATAACAGTACAAATATTTCAACATAATTCAAGTAACAAGGTTAAAAAAAAAAAAAAATATGTGAATTTTGGCAGCAAGAAATGAAATTATTTTTCTGTAAAACTGTATACTGTCACTTAAAATATGTTAAACATATGGATAAACCGAAAAATAGAATGGTTCAGTCTCTCAGTTAAAAAATTATGACATTTTAAAGCAACCAACTTTAAGTTATTGTATACTGATTATTTTAAACAATTTCCTACCTTTATACAATTCTTCCATTTCGTCTAATTCTTTTTCTGTTTGATCTGGGCATACTTTTACCACTGGAAGACAATAATTAAAATGATATACCAAAATTTGTAAAAAATAAAACAATTTAAAGTAAAAATGGCAACTACTTTCTTTAATTTAAAATATACAAGAAAACTAATTGAAGAAAAATCGTATACATTGTTAAAGAAACATCAAATTATTTATTTAATCACATACAGGGTTTCTGCCAAAATGAAATGTCTCAAATTCATGACTGAAATTAACAATTTTCATGACTCCAGGAATCGGACCACAAATAAGAAAAATTTCAATTCGAGCCATTATGAAATTTGATGTGCAATGCATTATCTTCTAAAATATACTTTTATATTAAGTAAACAATTATTTCTTCGCATATCTAAACCAAGTATAGGAAAATAAGAATCTGAACTAAAAATAAAAAAATAGCAAACATAACTACTCAACTGCTACACAAATCTTTCTTTGTGTAGAAGTTGAGTAATTTAGGATGCTAAATACATCAATATTTTTTTTTATGAATCATGACATGACAAATTTATAGCATAGTATTATATAATTATAGAGTAGTAGCATAGCATTATATAATACTAAATGTACTTCTAATTTCTTTGTAAACACTGATAAAAAAAATTACAATTACTTTTATTTATGGTGTTGGGGGGGGGGGGTCCATCTTCATCAGATTTGTCTATGAACATGGGCATGAACATTGGAAGTTCCATTAAGGCTAAATATTTAGTCGCTAGGTTTTTCAAAATTAAGTTCTTTACTGCCTCTTTGGATAGAAATCCCCAACTTTTGGTCTTTCAATACATATCCTTATTAACATAGTTCATACATTTGCTAGGAAAAATATTCAAGCATTTTTTCAAAAAAATTCAAGGGCTCGAAATTTACTAACAACATAACATCTAAATATATAAAGCGTGTATATGCCGACAAATCATTTTTATAAAACTAAAAATTGTCTAAAATCAGAAACCCCAGTATACGCCGAAGTAGAAAAAAAGGGGATCACGACTCACGGACACTTGATCGGAAGAAAATATCCTGGTTGGTACGACTTGGCCTGAAAGGAGCTACAAAAATAAAACGAGACATTCTTCTGATCACGCAGAGCCAAGAACTGTCAATCATTCTGATGCAATGTGATGTCATTGATGGATTTCATGAAAATTACTAGGCAGCTAGATAAGTAAATCAGGAAGTATTATTGGACTATTCTTCTAATGGGAGATTGCACTGACTAGTTGAGATTTGAAAACATATTAGTGCAATTCAATCTTAATTCATCTTTAAATTTTAATTAAAATTTCTATCTTCATTATTAGAATCTGTTATTTGAATTTATTGTTTATTGAAATTTAAGTTTAGTTTCACCGAATTACGGTGCGAAGAAAAAGTAAACAATCGTTAAAAAAAATGCATAGCAGTTCTAGCAAATCAGTTGACTATTTTTTTTTGCTGTTCAGTGAATTTGCATAGAAAATTGCGATGCGATACCGCTTAAATCGAACCCTGCTTACGGCTCAATGTAAATACAAACTTAACCGATCTACGGCGTTTATGGTGACATATTACATAATTTTACATGAGATGTTTCGAAATTCATACAAATATACCGGTTTTTTCATGACTTTTGGTCATTTTTGGCTCAAATTCATGACTTTTCATGACAAAATTTACCTAATGTCAAAATTCATGACTTTTCATATGCGCGGATACCCTGCACATACTAATCATAATATTTGTAAAATATATTCTAGGAAATAATATTAACATGAATGCTCAACTTTTATTTTACTGCTATTTTATATTTACATAACATGTCTTATTTGTAAAAACAATTTCAAAAATGTGCATGACCAAAATAGATATTAAGAGACAGGCTAACATACTATGATAATAATCATTAGAATAAAAAAGTTATCCTTACCAGGAAATTCTTTCTCAACAATCTCCGTAGCACCTTTTTTCTGATTTTTACAATCTTTATAGAATCTACCTAATTTATCACGAAAGGTCAGCATCTCAGAGGCACTGCAACAAAGATGAATTTATAGAACAAAAAAAAATCAATGTATGCAATTCCTTTGATCAAAGAGAGGACTTAAGAGAGGACAATTGAGATAGAAATGTTTGAAAATAACTGTTATAATTAAGAATGTACAAACTGATTATACAAATGTTCACTACAATTATTTTTTTGCTACTTTAAGAGATTCCTTTTACGATCCAGGATCCTTGATATTTAGGATTTTCAATTTCATCTACCTTAAATGTTTTTAATTAAATAGCACACAGTGGGAAAATTACAAAGAGTAGAGTGGCAGGCTGGGTGGCTGACCATAAATCTTATGGATATTAATTTTTTAATACAAAATTGATGATGATTGATTGTTTCAATGTTTATTAATAAATTTATTGTGGAAATTATTGTTACAGTATTGTTGAAATATTATATAGATTAAAAAAACACTGTAAAATGTCTTTTATAAGTAACTTTTAGCATTTTGTACATGCAATTTAATACTATTATAGTAGCTAATGATACGATAACCCTTTGTTGATACATGATCAAAATCACAATGCTTGAATGATTTTGAACTGATATCAGTAAGTGATCATTCATTGTTGCAATTTACTTATTTTCTAACTTCTGGATTTTGATACATCTTACAAAATATCATAAACAATTCTACAGGAATTGAGAAAGGAAATAAAGAGAAACATAGATATATAGGTATTACCTTTTTGGAGGCTGTATTATTTTTGGCAAAGCTGAACAAACTGCTGAAGTAGATTCAAACCAAGGCTCAGTACATTCCATTTGGAAGGATTTTAAGTTTGAATTAGAAGAGTCTCCAAATGGTTTCACATCTATTTCTTAAAAGATAAAATTATGAAAATAAAATTAGAATAAGCTAGATAGTTTTTAAAACTACTAATTGCTTTCAATTAATATAAAATAAAATTGCAGAAATTGTTTTCCAAATGTATTTCAAAATTTAAACATTGCAGTTAGGTTAGTAATTTTTAATATTCAAAGGGTTAGTTAGGTTTTAATATTCAAAGTAAAATATAACATATTGTTTTTGAGAAAATATTACTACTTTCTTGATAATATACATTTTAATTTTTTTAGTTAGTACCTAAGATAACACAAACTGCTTAATACTAAACAAAATTGGATTAATTTTGATGACAATGAGAAATTATTACAATTTAAAAAGCTTATAAAATGAAAGAATTTTTTAAAAAGAAAAACACCAACCACTGTTTTCATGTATTAGAGTATCACAAGTTTTTGTCATAAGAAGACTGTTTTTGAGTTCTGAGAAGTTAAAATTTTCAAATGACTCTCCTATGCTCTTTGGAAAGTCAGAGAGGTTTGGGAAATAAGCATTAGGATCCATAATAGATATAATAGCTGAAGATTCTGATAACGGGTTCAAAACAGCAGGCACTCTAGATCCCTCCACAGATTCACAAATGATAAACTAAAAAAAATCATGCAAATATGTATAAAAACTGACACAGAATTTAAATACAAAGATACATTTTGCAGACAAAGGGATTGAATCAAATGATTTATATATAAGTTGTTAGATTAAAAAAAAATTGTACAACCCCATGACCACAACGAAAAACTCAAAGTGGACTCGCCTAGGAAAAATATTTCTCTGAACTTGAATTTCCTTTCCCACCTAATGATGATGTATACCCATAGAACTAAGAAGAAGATAGAGATGCTTGGGACAAAAAAGTATGTGTCATAATGTCGCCAAGCAAAACTAGTAAGCCTAAACAAACTGCTCACTCAATGTTAATTCATTCTGAAATGCATAATTTTATTCCTATAAAGGCATTAATTTAAAATTTTAAAAAATGACAGTTTGTGTTGTTATAAGTTGCTTGTTTAGGCTGACTACAAAGGATTAATAGCTTCACTTGACAAACTGGCTTTTGTATTGCTTTTTGCGTGGCAGCATTTCCATTTTCTTTTGAACTCTATGTGTATACTCACACCAACCCTCCTGAGTGGTCCTTAAAGAATTAGTAAAACAATGTAAATTATTTTAATTTTTGAAAGTTACACACTATAGTTCTGTAACTATAACTTATGAAATAACCATAATTTTGGCAAATCTCAAATTTGTATCATGCATGAAAAATCCGAATATAAATTTCACGTTAAAATTAAACACTAAAAAAATTAACTGAAATGATAAAATAATTTTAACAAATAAATATAAACATGGAAAGACATAAATTCATACCAAGTTAACATTTTTTAACATTAAGGATTTAACCAAATCCTTAATACTGTGTAAACTGGACAAGTTGTTAGTTATTCTTGGCAACAACAGAAACATTTTATCTGTTTTCAATTGAACATGCCTTTCTATTACAAACTGAGCAGTAAATTTTTTCCAAACTGTTGGGATATTTTGATTAGCATCCATTTGCATTGGAGGTGATTTTGTTTCTTTCTTATCTGCATTTAGCTCCTGATATAAATGACCTATTTTCCTGAAAAATAAAATGTGCATTTGAAACATTTTAATCTACACATCATGTTCTAATGACTTTAAAAATTACTAAATAAAGCTTTTCATAACAATCAGGTTATTTCAGAAGACGCACATGCATTATGTAACAGATACTAAAGAAATAATTTTATACGATTAAAAAATAGCTACTATTTTTGAGAACTTATAGCTTTTGGGTATATTAAGTTAAATGGCAACAAGTATGGCCCCCTTTAGGTTCACTAATTTGTTTGTAGCTACAAGTTTATTAAATAAGTTTACTTTAAAAAATTAAATTAAAATATTATTCCTTTTAATTAAAATACAAAGAAAACAGAATTTGTAGGGCATGGCTCTTTCTTGTCGTTCTAAAGTCAGCCAAGAACTTTTGCCAATGAATCAGACTTACATAACAATGTACAGAAAATATAAATAAAAAAACATCTCAAGATGATACAAACCTATTCCACAGCAAAGGCACTTGGGAAACTAACACAGGGAAGGTCAAATGATTATTATTCGTGATATGTACTTCCGCTTCAACTGTTGGAGCTTGTCTTTCCAAGTAAAATGGATATGAAATACTCTGAGAAAATGTTGATGAAAATGGCACCAATGAGCTACACGAGACATCACTTTGTAAAAGCTCTTTTTCTACAGGCTCACTCTTCAATTTCAAAATGTAGTTAAGTTTTGACAGAACACTAAGAGGTATTAGAGAACATTTCAGGGATGTCAGTGTATTTGCAATTATTATAAGGCTACTTGGCTTAGAATTTCCCTGTAAAAGCAAGAAAATTATTATTTTTAATTAAAGAATAATGGAATTTAATATTTTTTAGTTATCTTTTAATGGTAAGATATTAAATAAGTCATTTTAAGAAATACTTTCAGCATCTTCTTTGCAAATACTTTAATTTGTTAACATGAAACATACTAATTTATTAGTGTTAGTAATTAAAAACAGTCAAAAAAAATTATTAAAAAGGAAAAATATTTACATCATTATTTTATTAAAACCATTTTCATTGCGCTTGTTTAAAAGCCTAAGTTTTATACATCAAATACTTTTATAAATCAGTTAATGTGTGAAATCAAAATGATCAATTTTTAAAATAGTAAAACTTACTAGAAAATTATCTTCTGATGTATTCAACCATATCCAAAGAATCGAAGCCTTATCTAAAAGTTGCTTATTGAGAGACGACGAAAGTAGTATGTTTGTAAATTTAGAAACAGTCAGGGAGGAACATTCAACACCAAAATAGGCTTGGAATTGATCGGCATTTGATGCACATTTTGAAACGAAAAATAATAAATTCTTCTTTTTTATACTACTGTGCGTTCGTTTTCTAATACTTGGTGAAAACAAATCAATACAGTCGTTCCACTGGTATTCGTATAAAATTTGTGTTAGAGCTAGATGTAAAATTTGAACAGGATGAATAACCTTTTTAGATGTGTTGTAATCAAGGTTGTCTCCTTCGTTTAAAATAGTCGTATTATGATTTGAGGCAGCAGCCAGGGCATCTAAATAAGATATATGCCTTTGATATTTGGTGCATATTTCATTTTCAAGGATCTCGAAACTTTCAAGGGAAACGTTAGGGAAAGAAAAGTTCTGCATGGATTGTGTGAGCGATCCTTTACTATCAAAAAACTTGAAACCCCATTTTAGATTTGAAACAGTTGTTGAGTATTGAGTTAAGATCCTAAGGCAAGCAACACGCAAACATAGTAATTGTCTCGGCAAATCTTTTGTAGAAGCTCCAGATTCGTCATTAAATGAGTTTAAATCAAAAAGGAAAACAATTTGCATTTTAGCAATTACTTATTAAGCTTCATATTATAAATTAAAAGGATTCATTTAATTTTTTTAATGTATTTGATTTTCGCGGTATCAGCAAAACTATTTTCATTTTTATTTTTGTGTTGTTTATCAAAATCTTTTGTAGTTTAGTAGTTGCAATGCTGCTTATCGAGTTTATTCCATGATAACTATCATAACATTCATACAAATCCCATTTAAAAATTATTATATTTAGATTATAGTGAAAATAAACATATAAATTTATGAAATTATATTTTCCATAAAAAATTATTAAAATTTGATTTGAAGCATTTAAGTATTAATAAAAATTATGGCAATGCTGCCTAAACCAGTTTAGTTTCGTAATCAAAAACTTTCGGCTTCGGCATATGACTTTTGTTGACTTTTTTTCATCTAATAAAGTGTTATTAAATTGTAATTAAAATTTTCTTGAAATTAAAAAAAATACTTGTTAAAATGTCTACTAGGCGAATTTTGCATTATGTTCTTAAGATTGGAAACAGAAAAGAAACCATTGAGTTTTACACCAAAGTCATGGGAATGAAGGTAAGTTTGCATTGGTTTATTTGTAGCACTCTATCTTTTAAAAAGATATTAATGTTTTGTTTCAATTGTAAATATCATTGTAAGAAACTATAAAAATAATAAATTAATATAATAGATTGCTAATGAGATTGATCACATATGAGGCACTGGGGGCTTCTAAACTTAGTGTGTTGCCGATGTGTGAAGTCATTCATAGTTCATCATCTGTTCTATTATTCCCTAATTATTTCATCCAAGCATGTGTGTTCTATCTTAACCATTAAATATTAATTCCCTAATATTTTTTTCAAAAGGTTTTACGTCATGAAGAATTTGAAGAAGGTTGTAAAGCTACTTGTAATGGGTATGTGACATATTTAATGCATGAAATTTAGTTCATATGTGGCACACACTTTAACTTTTGCAATTTGTCTTTAAAGCAATAAAATTATGATTAATTATTTGCAATTGCAAATTAAACTTATTTGTAAACTTATTTGCTAAAAGTTAGATAAAAATCTAGCTAGAAGTTTATACAAATGATGTTCAACTCAAATAATAATACTTAAATGATGGAATTTTAAATTAATGTTGCAGCAATTGCTCAACTTTGACTTTTATCATACCTTATCGTCTTTTTAAAAAGATGTTAGAAGTTAATAATAAATACAATGTTAATTTCCAGCTTTCAACAATTATGTTGATTAATTTAACAAAAATCATTTTAAATAGGCCTTATGATGGAAAATGGAGTAAAACAATGATTGGCTATGGAGCTGAAGACAATCATTTTGTTTTAGAATTGACATACAACTATGGAGTAAAGTCTTACAAAATGGGAAATGGCTTTGTAGTAAGTATTTACAAAATATTTTCAGTTAAAAATATTATTTATGATTGGTCTAGTTATTATTTTAAAACTGTTAAGATTCATAGTAATTTTAGGTTTACTTAGCTCAATGGCATGGCTGTCTTTTGAAATGCATTTAAGATCTGCTGAATCATTTTTGTTTCGGATTAAATAATATATCATGTAATACAAACAATTATAATTGCTAAAAAAGCTTAATTCCCAATAAGAAAACAGATTATAAATAGGTACAATGGATACACAATCCTTATTACGTCTTCTGTTCCAGACATTGTTTTCAGTTTCTTTATAGTTTCTTTTTTATTTTCAGCCATAAGCCCTTGTAAAATGGAAAATTTTGTATATAGGCACCAGAACTGTTAAAAATCTTTTTGTGTTAATATACAAAAAAACTAAAATGTAAAAATTATGTATTTTCATAATTGAACAGTTTGAAATCTTGCTCCTTACTTACTGCAGCATTGATTGTTAATTCATTATGATATGTTTACGTTTCTTAAATTTTCTATATGCTAACTTTTTATAGTGTATTTGTTTAAAAAGGTTTATGTCAACAACAAAAATTGTGGAGTAAGTCTTCTATAAATATCTTTCCATTCTTATTCCTAATTTGGAAATGAAAACTGTGTTTCTTTGTTTTTGTAATTAAATGCTTTAATTTTTTAATGATTATTAAAATGTGATATTGCTGTTGTTTAGTTTATTCATGTAATTAATTATTTCATTTTTGTGTGAACACTAATATTTTTGCCTCAAACAATATATTCCGTATGATTTGGAAATATCAGGACTTAAAAGATGTAGTAGTAACTTAACAATGTTTATTTAGGGTATTACAGTCAATTCAAGTGATATTATCAATAATGCCAAGTCTCTGGGATGCTCCATTGAGGAACAACCTAGTGTTAAGATTCTGAAAGATCCTAATGGGTATCAGTATTTTATCTCTGATAAAACTGAGCACCATAGTTCAGGTATTGATTTATGGTTATTTCAATTTGTTTTGAATCTTTATCTTATTTTAAAGTTTATAGTTTGCCATACAGCAAGTATATAAGAACTTGTCCGAAAATATGTTAAGTGTTTTTCTTGGTGAACATGTAGTACATTGCAATGAGGTCCAAAACCAGAAAAAAAATTATATAAAACAAACTTTTGATTGCTAGGAGGTATTAAGAACCAGGTTCTTAGGCCTTAAATGTAGGATATAGTTACTAAACTAACATTTTCCAAAGTAACATATATAGGGTCCGACCCGTTCATTGGCAACTTTTGCCAGTTATTAATTCAATTGGACAAAGTCCCCAATTAATAGTCTGGACCCTATATTATAGTTATACTTTGGAGAATGTGAGTTTTGAAACTATACCCTTCAAATAGTATGATCTGAAAAGTCCTAAGCTCTGAAGTGTGAGCATACCTCTTACACATTTACCTAAATATGAACAACTGTCGCACAACCAAGGCAAGCCCATTACCATTTTAGCAGAGAAAAGCATTCATATTGCTTTAACTTTTTGCATTTTAGTAGATTTTTTAGAAATAAACAAGTAAATTTTATTCAAATACTTTTTTTAGTGTATTTATCAAGTCATTTTTTTTTAAATTAAACTAGTACTCTTTTTATTTCATGAATGTTACCTTTCTTAAAAATTGTTTGATTGTTCACTTTTTGTAAACAAAAATGTGTAATTGTCCACCAAAATGTTAATTTCCTTTAAATCACCATCAATTTAGGTATAAAAACATGGAAAAATATTTTTTTATACCTTCCTTATTGTATATTGTATCCATATTGCACCTTATCATAACATTAATTTTTTTTTAGATCCAGTTCAAAAAGTTACATTATCCTGTTCTGACTTAAAAAAGTCCATAGGTAAGATTTTAGCTTTCACACTACGTTTAAAAGATAGAAAGTAGAAGCTTTTGTAAGAGCTATGTCAGTCTGTCTATTTGTATTTTTACCCATTCACTTTCATAGCTCAAATTACTTTTCAATTGTCTTTTTTTAAAAAATGGGGTTTAAAAATCAATTTTATTAGTTGTATTTTGAAGGATAGATCTTTTCAATGTTGTACGAGGGCTGTTTCTTTTTCAACCTCCGATGGGCTGTAACAAAAAGACGGGTCAAAATCCAAGAAAGATTTTTTTACCAAAAGTAATGTACAATACTGCTAATTTCTCCACATAATCACCTTCACGATTAAAGCATTTGTCATATCTGTAAACAAGCTTTGAAATACCCTCTTTATAAAATGTAGCTGCCAAGTGAGTATTGAGAGCAGTTATTCGTTTCTCGCAGGCAGAAGGGAACAGTGCAACAGAAATTCACCGAAGAATGAATAGAGTGTATGAAGACACCTTTATGAGTGATGGTGTTGTTCGTGAATGCTGTTTAAAATTTAAAGGTGGCCGAACTGATGTTCATGAAGAAGGGAACCAAGGAAGCAAGTCTGTTGCTGCAGAAGGCATTGTTCAGCAAGTTGACCAAGTGTTTAGGGAAACTCAAAGGTTTACCATAAGTGAATTATCGATTAGCATAGTGGTTTGGATTGTAGCACTTCCAAGTTGACGTGGAGCTCAAAGAAACCGTCACAACTCCCTTCAAATCATTGGCGGCTACATTTTATGAAGAGGGTATTTCAAAGCTTATTTACAGATATGACAAATGCTTTAATAGTCAAGGTGATTATGTGGAGAAATAAGCAGTATTGTACATTACTTTTGGTAAACAGATCTTTTTTGTATTTTGACCCATCTTTTTGTTACAGCCCATCGGAGGTTGAAAAAAAACAGCCCTCGTATTTTGATATGAAAGGCTTTTTTTTTAAAGTGTGAGCAATATTACATATTTATTCTTCAAACTACAAATAAATTTAGCAATTTAATAAGTAATAGTTATTGCATTTTTTAAGTAGAAATAGTTTGTTTATTTTTATGTTTAAAAGTTTAATTTAGAACTAAATGCTATGTTTGGCTATTTTTTTAGACGCATGAGAAGAGGGATTCAGTGTTGAAGCAGTTCTATTTGACAATTTCTGCTACAAACCTACCTGTTTTATCTTTAATGCTCTAGAATTCCACTAATTATTATGCCCTTACTATATGTATCATTTAAAACCTATATAAATGTAAATTCTTAAAATAAATATTTAATTATTTTTCTTATTTAGATTATTGGAATGGCTTGCTTGGTTTACAAATTTATGAAAAAAAGGAAAGTCTTGCAGTCTTGGGATATTCAGATGACCAGGTTAGTCTACAAATCATGAATCAATGTGTTTTTCAATATCACTAAAATTCTTTAAAAAAATGTATCAAATATATATTTTTCTGTAAATTTCATGTAAATTCTTGATGTTAATAAAATAGTTGCATTTGCAAAATAGTTGCAGTGCAAACTTGAATTGCAATGTCAAGGTCCTGTGGCCCATGAACAAGCTTTTGGAAGAGTGGCCTTCTCTTGTCCTACTACTGAAGTGAGTATTATCTAATCCTAATGCATTAAATTCAAAGTACATACATTGATATTGTTTATATTTTTGTTACTAAGTGCAAAATTCTTATTTTCTAATCTTCTACCACCTATATTTTATTAACACATACAATTGTTTCTTATCGTACCATAATGCCAATCTGTATCTCTCTTCTGTTATTGGTAGACCAAGTTGTATGTTGGAGTGTTCATTGTCTAATGGTGTGTCTACATTGGGAGAAGTTTTTCTTTAAACATACTATCGTGACATCATGTGCCACATGATGAACATTACATATCCTTTTATTAGCCTTAACTGTGACAACAAGTTGAAAGGCATGCAACATTTTCAATGATGCATGGGAGTACTACATGAAGTTGCACATGACGTTACAATAATATTTTTAACACACAAGTTGTCAAAATGTAGACACGCTATTTTACAATGAACATAATACATGTTTTCGGTGACACATGTGAATACTACATGATGTTGCACATGACGTCACTACAGTATTTTTGATACAAAACTTTCCCAATGTGTTGATACACCATAATGTGTTTGTTAAACATTAATGAATATTAAGTATATGTAAATATTTTCCCTGTGTAGCTCTATACAAATTTTAATATACTGTCAATTGTTGCAACTTTTTGTAATGGTAACTTTGGTCCAAGCTTAAAACTCTATCACTAGAATCTATTTAATAAATTTTTTATTTATAAGTCAAGACACAGCTTCTACTAGTTAAAAAGGCCGTAAAAAGTGAAATAAGTTTTTAAAGAAGAGTTATTACATAACGTAATAACTCTCGCATACATAAAACGTAGCTTGTACCAAAGTGACTCTTAAGAAATACAGTTGGTATTAATAAGTTTGTATATTTGTTACATATAATTGTGATTTTTAAAGAAAAAATTATAAGTTGAAAATATTTTCAGTTGGAAGGTATTCAAGAAAGAGTTAAAACAGCAGGAGGGAAAATATTGACCCCTCTTGTTAGTTTAGATACACCTGGAAAAGCTACTGTGCATGTAGTAATTTTAGCAGACCCTGTAAGTTCATTGATATGTTGTCTTCCCATTTGGTGTTTATGTTCTTATAAATGAAGGGAATCATTTAAATTAAGTTTTAAAATAAGTTTTGAATTTAATCCAAATATTTTTTTAATTTATCTGAAAAGTATTGATAATTGCAAAACTCATATTATTCCTAAAATATCTATTTTTTCAGTATGTTTAATTTTTAATAATTTTTTTTTTATTTACAGAGCTAAGTTAAAAAGAATAAATAGGAAGTATATTTTTATAAAGTAAAGGATTAATTCTATTGATACATTATACTTTTTTGATTAAAGAAAGTTTTGGGTTTTATAAGTATGTAATGATACAATTAGTCATTTATAAGTTTCAAAGAACTGAATCGAATTGTATCATACCACATTTTCAGCTTAAATGCATAAGCTTGTAATATTTGGGGTAGCATAAAAGTTTATTTCTAGACACTCTAGTGACTATTCTAATGCAGAATCTTTGAACTTTTTGCTACTATAATATTTAAAAAAAAAAAAAAGATTTGTATTGGTACAATTTTACAACTCAGTATTTGTATTTTATTCAGGATGGACATGAAATTTGCTTTGTTGGTGATGAAGCTTTCAGAGAATTATCACAAGTAGATCCTGAGGCAGGGAATTTAATAGAGAAGGTAATTATAATTAAAATGTTTTAAGATTGTTATTTTTGCATTAAAAATGCCTTATATTAAAAATACCTGCACTAAGTATATGGAATTATTAAATGTGAGGACTTATGTATTATAGATTGGTTTGTTTTTTCTGCAATTGATAAGCCATATTATTGTTTATTATTACAAAGGTAATTTAGTGATGTGAAATCAGGTATAACATTCAAAATTGTAATAATCCTAAAATAGTATATGTTTGAAGTTTACTAATTTTTTCTAACATTTTAAATATACATAAATGATTAATGTAGCTATTTTTTTTAAATGTTACAAAATTCCATTTGAAGTACGTTTTCCTTTCTAAAATTTTTGGTAAATTTTTTTTTGATGTTTTAAAGAATACAAATTATTGCTACACCAAATTTTTTGTTTGTTTTGGATTAAAATTTAAATCTTAAGATTAATTGATAAATATCAAGTTGTGTAATAATTTTTTTGATTACTTTAATTTTTAAAAAATATTTTCAGGCTATTGCAAGTGATAAAAGTGATGAATGGTTTGCTAAGAAAGGGCTGTCAAAAACTGAAAAACTGTAACTTCAAAGTTATTTTTGGCAATAACTTCCATGCCAATTGAATTGTTGAATATTTACTCTGTATAAGGATTCGTTATTCTTCATTTTTATATAAAATTGTTATGATAAATAAAAACCTGTTATCAATTTGAATATTTTGTAATCTATTATTTCTTTGCACCTTTAAGATTATTCTTATTTATAAAACGTTTTAAGCTTTCAAAATGTTTTTAACTTAAAAGTGGACAATGCTGGAAATTCTTTGCTATCCACTGTCACAGGCTAAACCACAAATTTCGATCAAGTTTGATGTGACAATTGTGGATAACACTGGACTAAGGTTTATTTCAAATTTTGCAAACTTCATTTTATTTCATTGTTGCCTAAGTTTGTCGATAGGAACATAATTAAAATGAAAAATAATCGTATAACAGTGCAAATATTAATTAATCATAACAAAAAGTCTAATTTTATTATTTAAATATAATTAAAATATTTAAAATTATTCAAAATCACATATTTATTTCCAGCAATAGAATTAAGTTATTATTTGACCATATTCTTATCAAACAGTTTTAGTGTTTCGGAGAAAATTCAACTGAAATACCCAATTTAGCACATAAATATATAAGAATTAATTTACCTATTCACCTAATTATATTAAATAATTGTTCGCAAATTGCAGCATTAAGAAGTCAAAATTTTGTGGGGAAGTAGTTTCAAGTGTAGTTAATTTTACAAAACGATTTTAAAATGAATGTACCTGTAGAACAGAGTTTTTAAAATCGTCTGCTTGTTGCATCTACTATACTTGTAACATTATTAAATATGTTCACATTAGATAAACCTTTTGACATTTCTTTAACTTTATTACGAAACCAGTTAGTATAACATTGGAATAACCAACATTGGTTGGCAATCTTAAATTTTGTATGTATTTGAATAACTTAATAAATTTTAAGATATCCACCAAATGATAATCATAATACATTCATCTATGAACAAATATTATTGACAAAAAAACATTTCAAGAGATAATATAAATTAATCTTATAAGATTAAAAATAACATAAGATTTCTTATACAATTTGCCTTACAATGCACTACCATCGACTTCTTTCAACTCTTTGACAGTCTTCTGTATGTCAGCGATTAGAAGCTCCCTGCATTTCTCCAGAGTTCCCGGCAAGCACCACCCATCCTTCTCGTGGCAAAAGTCCTCCTGGCCATCATTTTTGTGCACTAACTTCTGCACAGAATCCAAATGGATGTCACAGAGCTGGTAGAAACACTGCCTCGCGGTGGGCAACTGCCCGGGAAAGTACTTACAGGCCAGCAACTGCACCTCCAGAGCCTCGTTTTCATTGGCAACTTCTTCCTTGACAGGTGGCATCAAGTCCATGGTGTTGATGGTTGCCACTCGTTCCTTGTTGGGGTTGCTTTTGTTTGGAAGGGTGTAGTAGGAGGGGCGCGTCTTCATTCGTTTCTCATTGATGGGAATGCTTGGATTGATGCGAAGATCCATGACTTGGTATTTCTTTGCGGCTGGATCTTTTCTAGGGTCGTAGCCGAACCGAACCCAGAGGGCTCGCCAAGGTCCGTTGGTGTAGTAGTAGGCAGAGCAAGGAAGAGGGTACTTTAGCCTCATTTTCTCACATTTCAGCTTGAGGATCAGGGCGTTCTTGCTCCAGATGGGCTGCTCCTGGAAAAGAACGTCCAGCTTCTTTTTTGCTTCTATGTCCAGAGGGATGGTTTTCAACTGTGCGATGGCTTCTTGCTGTGGGGTGTCGAATGGATCTGTACTCTCAAAGGTCATGAACACGGCAAAGCCAGCCCTGCGTTTGCGTCCACGGCCGATGATGTTAGGTGGAAGGTTCTTCTGTAGCTCTGCCGTTTTCCCCTTGGTGTGCGTTTCCACATACCCACTTTGTGGCAGATCGAATCGGGAGAAGAGTATGGGAGGTACAAACAGCTCCACGTCGCCATCCAGCCATTTGGACGAGTGCAGAGAAGTGGGAACAAGCATGGGCAACAAAGATTTATAGCGACCTTCTTTTGAATCGAATGATATCGGGAGCATCTGAAAGTCAGCCATGGCTTTAAATTTGTAAGAGGTGCATGCCACTCCTAGAAGTTCAACGCTTAATTGAACCTCAGGTTCTGGTACTATTTCACCGTTTTTGTATTTCTTTTTCTTGGTACGCTTTACCACTTTTATCAAAAGGTTTGTTGAATTGAAACGATCTCCATGAGCGCATTTGCAGTATGGGTCGTCAGGTCTGAATTTAAGTTCTAGTCGTTTGGTTGGATTTTTGAAAACTTTAAACATTTCTTTCTCTCCACCCAAAGTTTTCGTCATGTTGTTGACGTTTACAACGGTACCGGGATATTCTACAATCGTAAGTTGCTTGGTGTTATATTTTAGATCCATAATGCAGTTTTTTTGCTGTTACTAAATTTATTTATTGATAGTTATAACGAATAAATGATAGTTAAATTTGCTACGCTTACTATATTTGTTTTGATCAAAAAAACAAAACAAATACTTTTTGTATATTGTTGCCAAATTATCAAAAAGATACAGCTAGTTTATTTTAAAAAAATGAAAATTAATAGTTCAGTCGTATAAAATACTTTTTATAAAAAATATCTTTTGAAAGTTTTAATATACAAAAAAATTTATATGAGAAAATTGATACTAATGAAATTTAATTATTTTTGAAAAATAATAGTTTGAGTATTTAGTTATTGTAACCGTAACATTGCGGTGTTAAAATTTGGTGTTTAAGAACATGACTAACTGGATTATTCTATTGGTGAAAATCGACAAATGCGCATACAACTTAAAGGTTACTACCAGATTTGGCTAAAAATTATTATTTTGGCAATTTTAACTCGAATTTGGGTGATTTCGCAAATATGTTTCTAAAGCCTAAACACCTTTTTTGGGGCCCCAGGAATTCTTATTTCATTTAAAAAAACTATCAGTATCCAACATGGGGAAGTATTTTAGAGCCAGCGAGAAGTTTAAAAATTCACGAAAAAAACAAAAATATAGATAAAAATTTCAGGGCAACAGGCAACTTTAGAACTCTCAAAAAGTTAAGATATTTCCTTTCAGGGTTAAAAAAAACAGCAAACAAATAGTTAATTTTATAATATCGTGCAAAAAAACTAACTTTTTCAAATCAATAATCGTGGCAAAGTGATGCTTTTAACGAAATCGTGTTTCAAAGTTACTTTTACGCACTAGTGCGACAAAGTAAATAAGAGCATCAGATTGATGTAAAATTCTTTATTTGAGCGTGATATTTTATTCGGCGGCTTTGTGATTGGTGTAAAATTCTTTATTTGAACGTGATTCTTTATTTGGTGTCTTATTTCCAATGCCAATCTGAGAAATACATTTTGCACGTGATTTTAAAATAATCATTAATATAAATAATCACCTTCAAATCATTTGAACGTGATAATAAAATAATTAATAAGCCAATTAATAAATGCCAATTTAATAAATACTTTTTTTGCACGTTATTATAAAAAATAGTGTATGACAGCACGTTAAAAATAGCCTTTTAAAACTAGAGTTGAATAAATTCACGAGTTTAAAAAAGTCTATTTTCAACGTGTTGTCATACACTATTTTTTATAATAACGTGCAAAAAAGTATTTATTAAATTGGTATTTATTGATTGGCTTATTAATTATTTTATTATCACGTTCTTGATTTGAAGGTGATTATTTATATTAATGATTATTTTAAAATCACGTGCAAAATGTATTTATCAGATTATGGCATTGGAAATAAGACACCAAATAAAGAATCACGCTCAAATAAAGAATTTTACACCAATCACAAAGCCGCCGAATAAAATATCACGCTCAAATAAAGAATTTTACACCAATCTGAAGCTCTTATTTACTTTGTCGCACTAGTGCGTAAAAGTAACTCTGAAACACGATTTCGTTAAAAGCATCATTTTTGCCTCGATTATTGATATGAAAAAGTTAGTTTTTTTTGCACGATATTAGAAAAAAGTACTTTTAATTAAGCCGAGAGCAAGAATCAAAAATAGCTAAAATCGGCGAAAAAATCACGGATCAGTGATCAGTACGATATTTTTTTTAAAAATCTATAATTGATAATTAGTATTTCTCTGAAATATCGAATGCAGAAGCAGAATGAAATGCACAACCGATTGTTCTGAAAAAAAAAACAAGAAAAAAAAACGGAACTGACCTTCTGACCATAGGGTTGGAGTCTATGGAACTATGGACTTGGCTCCTTTGGCTACCATGCCAAAATCATCATCAATAGGAGAATCCGAAGGTCGTGCCCCTAGATGATGTTCCTTGACAGCAGAAAGATAGAAACGTCTGCTCTGCTGTAAAATAAAACTTTTTTTCGTAGAAAACTCAAATCTAAAATTAGATACTCTATCCGCACAAGCCAAATGTCTGCAAACGGTCCCCTGATGTTTAAAATAAAACCTCTGTATGATTTTAGTCCAAAAGATATAACTCTTCCCACGTGTATGTATAAAATGGATAATTTACATGGCTGTTCATTGACGGCGACGGCAGACGGATCTTCAAGTCCGGTAAGATTTTTCCACCATAATGATGGCAAACGATTTCTACTTACAATTTCTTTTTTTCATAAATTTGCATATATATTGTAAATTTTTTTCATGTATATTGAAACATTTTTATATATATTGTAACTAAAACCTTTTGCTAATCAATCGGCTTGTAAAAACAGCTATTTATCTTTAGATGATATACATATAAGTGTATGTTTATAGTAAATATTCATTAAGTTTTCCCTTATAGATTATTGTTTGAGTTTTAAATGAATCATAATGTACTATTATTAAAAGTTCTTTAATTGAAAAGAAAACTGATCAAATAATGAAAGATTTTATAGACCCGAATATTTTAAAAGAGTAAAATCACTGTTAAAGATTTTACTTTCCATTAAAGGTTTTAAGTAATCTTTAATAGTATCTTGATTTTATTTTATGCAAATCTTTTATTCATTTAACATAAACATTACTGCTTTAACATCTATACATTGAATTCTCAGAGTGAAAGAATAATATGTATAGATATTTTTCTTTATAGAATAACTTGACACAAATGAATCTTGTGGAATTAGAGGAAACACAATTAAATATTTTAAAGAAGTTAGAAGATCTAAAAGCTAAAGTGCTCCAACTAAAAGGAAACTGTGCAAATTTGAATGTTAGCAAAGTAAGTCATTTATTAAGTACCGCTTTATTTTATTGTAAGTTTTATTTTTAGGCATGATGATAGGTACATTTTAAACCTTTTTGTATACGACCAAATCTTTACATAATTTGAAAAGTCTTCTTTAAATTTTTAAATACTAAAATTGGATTTAAAAAAAAATATATTTAAATTGATTAAAATTTCTAACTCACTTGTATTCATTCGTTACTCTTTACTAAAATTTGTTTTAATAAAAAAAATCCTTCCATTTGTTAATTGATTGGTTTTAATTGCAAAAATATCTTAATTTTTTTTTATTTAAGTTAGTGCAGTTAACTATTATGTTTATTATAAAAAAAAGGTATTTTGAAGTTTCTTTGTACCTCGGCGGAAGTTAACAAGTTACTTTGTGTCCAAGAAAAACATTGAACAAAGTTTTTGACGAACACCTTTTTATTATTTTGTAATTTTATTTATTTTGCTTATAATTTTTTTACAGAGCCTGGATTCATTTCAAGACATAGTGATCAAAGCCAATCCCAAATATCCACCACTTAGTGTGTGGGTTTTCTACCAAATCCTATCCCAGTCCACTTCAGTAAAGCTTGTAACATACATGCATTCATCATTGACCTCTTTGCCTGAAAATATCATACCCCTGCAAAAAGTTTTCTCGTCTCAACCTTGCAATATATCTTTAACTGTCATTTGGAGAAATGGTAAGGGTTTAGTTTATAGTGTTTAGTTGTTGGTGCATATTTATGATGTAGCTGTATTCGAATTAATATATATATTCTATTTTGATATAAATGCTAATTAAACTCACAGTTTAATTAGAATATATATATTTACCTTCTTCCTTACATTATTATTAAAAATACATGGTTTTTAAAAGCCTTGTTTATCTCTCACTTAAACAATAGCCAAACTGCAAATAGTGATATATATGGTTGAACATTAATATTAGTTTATAACCAGGTTTGAGTTTTAAATATTGTATATAAAAATTCAGAACAAAAGTCTAATAAATAATACAAAGAAACCCTTTTTTACTTTAAAGTACTTAATTGAAACCACTTTTATTAGAAATTTTGTTAAAATTTATTGTTGCGTTATTTTTAAAGGGTAAATTCTAACTACACCATTGTTGAAAACCTGGTACCCTTTAGAAAAAATGAGGTGGGGGAGGAGGGGGGGGGGATGTATATCTTTTAATGAAATGTAAAACTTATTAAGTGATATGAGGATGTGTGTATTTCTATTTAGTATGGGACAATTTTTGATGTGTTGTGGCTTATTTACTCTATCGAGTCTAGATAAAACAAGGAACTAGTATTTCACCCAAGTATATAAGAGTTCCTCCAATGTCGAGAGATTGCTAACCATGTTCACCAAGCTTCTCCCTGGTTATTGCCCATATCTAATTGTTATCGCTCAACGCCAGCTTAGATAAACTAGAAATGAAGCTGATAGTTGTCCGGGATACTCGCTGGAGAAAAATTGTTTATAAATATGTTTTAAAATACAAAAGAAGATAAAAATCGTAATTGCATAGACCATTAGGAGAGTGACACTCGATGTCATTTAGTGTTTATACCTTTCAATAGGTATGATGCTAACCTTTGATACCAACTATCGCCTGCAATGCAACTGCCTCAAAACGCCTTTTTCATTAAACTAATTATTTGTTCTTTATACAGATGCAGCATCCTTAAGAAAAGGTAGTGTAATAAAAAGTATTTAAATTCTAAATAATCATGATAATTCTTAGTGAAAAAAGTTTAACATCCTAAAATTTTGACAATTAAGCAGATTGACAAAGCACTCGTGCTTTTGCTTGACACTTGATTGGAACGGAAAAAGTAGCAAAAATGGGAGAATGCGGTGGCAAGAAAATAAATGGCCAATATGATTGTAGCTGTTTCCTCCCACTACAGCACTCACTCTTTTGAAAATAAGTATTAAAAGACTCATAAACTTATCTGTGTACCTCTCATGTTACTTATATTTTGTATTTGTTTGTGTTAAAGTCACTCTCTTAAGAATAATATGCACCTAGAAACATTTTCATAAAATTGAAATTATTTTGAAAATTTTTACTCATACCTTACATTGTTGTATTTTAATTCAACAGCTGATAAAGATCATGAATTAGTGATTAATCCAATTAATCAAGGTGTTATTGAAGGAGAAGTCAACATTGCAAGGTAAGTAAGTTCTAAAATTATTATTATTTTTATTACTGATCTTATATAAATGGAAAGCTTAGCTGTTTTGGCCCTTGCTTCCTACTATTAGAGCACTACCTAAAGTTATAATAACTTCTGATAAAAATATTGACTAGGAGTTCTATACTTTGTACTATAGTAGCAGTACCTCCATAACAAAGGGGGTATCATCGATAAGAAAGATATCTTGCAATTATGCCAAAGTAATTCACGGACAAAGAGATAAAAAAAATTGCAACTGTAAATGAAAAGGTGCAAAACTGAATTTTGTACTTTGGATACGATAAAAATGAAGAACGTAAAGATTAATGTGTAAGTTTACTTTGTGTGCTAAAGTTTTATTGCTTTGTTTAAGACATCCTTATTGATTCTTTCGTAAATTTAATAAATTGTAAATATGTTATACTAAATGATAAGTGAAAATGCCATTTTATAGTTAAAGTATTGTAATATAAATTAAGTCCTAAGGGTGCTAGCATGACTTTTTGCCTCGACTCATTTAAGACCAGGAAATGTTCATTTACTTTCAGTTATGGGGAATCTGGACTTAGTATTTTCTCTTTTAAGTTGTATTTTTTCTACATATTAAAAATATATGTATGATATGAACTATTTTTGTGCTAGTTCAACTATGATACAGAGGGATGCAAAAGTTTAGACAATGACGTCATTTAGCTGTAAAATTTAAAATTATGATAGTAGAATTACAAAAAACCCTCTAAATGTATTAAAAAATAATTTGAAATGCTATAATTGAAACATAATTGTTTGATTTGCTATTACAATAATTTTTTTCCATAAAATATAAATTTGTATAATCCAAAAGTTTAGACACAAATACGAGATTATGCTAATTTATAGTAGATAATGGCCTAATTTTGCATTTTTATTGATGAATTGTATTTTTTTATATGATATATTAAAAAAAAACACTATATTCGGTGAACTAAACATATTTAATAACAATATAGGTTCAATTTTACACCAAACAGACAATATAGCCACTTTAAATCTATTTTCAAATCATATTTGCTTCAAATGTACAATTTAACGTATCTAAATACGAACCGAATGCCTACCAGTCCATCACCTTGAAGTTTTGCCACGGATTCGTGGAGTTAGAGACATGCATTAACCGATTTTCTTGATGAAAAGTGCAGTCTTTCCCATATTTAATCACAAAATAGCAACATATTGTTCTTTTTAATACTTTAATTACAATACAGAGAGAGTCAACTCTTCAAAAACGTCCAAAAAAGTTGGTCATTTCAATGTAAATTCCCCACTCCACAACATTGTGAAAGTCCCTTCTTTATACTGAAGTTTGAAATGTCTTGAAAAAAAACGGTTTCTTTGAACCGGTTACAATTTAACCGGTCTCTTTAGTGCTATTTAAACACGTATTGAAAAATAAGCTTTTGAAAACACCGATTTTTCCCCTAAAAAACTCTAGCATCAAGGTGGAACGTTTGTAATGGTGTGGATGGAATTATATATATGTGTGTGCGTGTTGATGACAGTTTTTTTCGTTTTTGAAGAGGTGACTATCCCTCATTGTACTAATGTGCAAAAAAGAACAATATGTCGCTATTTTGTGATTTTATACGGGAAAGACTGCATGTTTCATTCAGAAAATCGGCCAATATATGCCTCCAAATCCGCAAATTCATGGCAAAACTTTAAGGTGATGGACTAGTAGGCATTTGGTTCACGTTTAGATGTTAAATTGTACATTTGAAGCAGATATGATTTGAATAAAGATGGCTATATTGTCTGTTTGGTGTAAAATTGGACCAATATTGTTATTAAATCTGTTTAGTTCACCTGATACCGTGTTTTTTTAAAATTTATCATATAAAAAAATGCAATTCATCAATAAAAATGCGAAATTAGGCTATTATCTACTTTAAATTAGCATAATCTCGTATTTGTGTCTAAACTTTTGTAACATACAAATTTATATTTCATGAAAAAAAATATTGTTATAGCAAATCAAACAATTATGTTTCAAATATAGCATTTCAAAATATGTTTTTAATATGTTTAAGGGGCTTTTGTAATTCTACTATCACAATTCTAAATTTTACAGCTAAATAACGTCATTGTCTAAACTTTTGCATCCCACTGTATAATAAAAATAATTTGTACATAATAGACTTTGTGGGGTTCACTACAACAAGGAAAATTTGTTGGTCTAAAACAGTGTTTCTCAACCTTTTAAAAGCTACCGCCCCCTAAGGATTGAAAATAATTTCCCTGCCCCCTTTGTGAAAATCTTGTAATTTTCTAAGGTATATGGAAGAAGATTACTGAATTATAAAAGGCCAAACTTTTGAATAATTTTTTCACACTAAATTAGTTTGAAGATGATAACATCATTTTTTTAAAAATTAAAATGGCATGCAAAAAATGCTTTAAATGCGCTTTTATGTTTTTAAAGTATGTACTCTTGATTAGATAATTGAAGAAAAATAGTCAAAAAATAATGCCTACAAAAGGAATATCAATCAAGAACATCAGTGAGATGGTTGCGCTTGATGGTTCAAAGCCAATTTCTGAACGCTTGGTTCAATGTTTTTAGAAAGATTAAGACACAGGTCCCCTCTTTCTACGATTTGGAGTCGCCATCTCTTTTCTTAAATTAGTTCAGCAACAGCACTGAAACCTCTCTCATAAAGGTAAGAGGAAGGAAAGGCAATCGAACATTTCTTCACTATCGACAACAATCCTGGATAGCAGCAACTGATATTAGTTTGAAACCAAAATTCTGTGAGACGATCATTATGAAAGTTGGCTTTCATAGTTTCATTTGTTAAGAGCTCTATCAATTCGTCCTGAATATCGATCGCTGCTTTTTCGATATCCATAAATGGGTTCAAGATTCAATGGGGGATTTCCATTGCCAAAATATCCTTAAAACACAAAGAAAAATCCTCGTGTGGGGCAGCCCGGGCCCCACATTTTAATTTTTAATAACATCAACAAGAACACAAGTTGAGTAAACAAGAAGCATTACAGGAACAAACGAGAACAAACAAAATTTTTTTAATAACACGATCACGAATACACGAGATGAATAAACAAGAAGCATTACAGGACATGCAGTACTGAAGATGGCACGGACAACAAGTGAGTTACAGACAGAGTGTGGCTTGTATGATAGTCCTAGCAATGGTTACCGGGTAATCAATGGTATATTTTCTTTTGGTACTTTTAAAATTAAGTTTGAATTCCCAAAATAGGCTAATCGCCCTCTTACCGCCCAAAACATACCCACTGCCCCCCTACCACCCAAAACATACCCGCCGCCCTCTACTAGCCTCCAACCGCCCCCGTTGAGAACCACTGGTCTAAAACAGCCAAGCTTATGGTTTGGTGACCCAAATTTAAAACATGGTAGACAATAGCCCTCCCTTGATGGCTAGAGTGTGTAGTACTGGTTTATAATAACACATTTGTTCCTTTATTTCTATAAATATATTTCTTAAAACTTGTAAATATGAAAATTGCACGATTTCTCTAATTTTAAAATTAAAGAAAAAAAATTACATAAAGAAACTTAGTCAACAAATTTGTTATCCATTAGTATGGTTTTGAGCACTTGCCAACAATTTTACATGAATTGTCAATATGTCACTATGCTGGTGTAAACCCTTAGTAGAAATTTTGAAGTTCTAAATTTTTTTATTTTATTGTAGGTATTTATCAAGGTTGTCATGTGCTAACTACGATTCAGATCCCATTACTTCAACTCTCATTGATAACTGGCTAGAATTGGTTCATTCTTCTATCATTCATGGTAACAACAAAGACAGACAAGCAGCTTTACGATCCCTAAACTCACACCTTGGAAAGAATCCTTTTCTAGTTGGAGACTCTTATACATTATGTGATATAGTGGCATGGAGCAGTCTTGTTCAATCTAAATTACATGAAAGTCTTCCAGCTAATGTTTTAAAATGGTTTAAATCGCTTTTGAATCTTGATGTATTTCAACAATGTGCTAACACTTTGTTATAATTTGTTTGTATGGAATAAATATTTATGAAATATTTTTTCTTTGTTTACTTAATAAAGAAAAATGTTGAAACCATAAGTTGTATTCCTTTAATTTAAAAACGTGTTTGATTGTGAAATTCTATTGATGGTAATTTTAAAAAAATCATTAGACTTCAGTAAACTTAACGTATTACTTAAAGTAAACAAGCCGGTTTATAACGGAAATCACATAAAACAGCTCCATCCAAAATTTAAGTGTTAAAAAAAGCAAAAACATAGCATTTGTTTTATATTAAACTTTTAAATATCAAAATAAAACTTTTGTCATCAAAAAATTCAATAATTATTACTTATCATTTCCTAAATTTATATTTCGAAGAATAAACATTTCATATCAACATGCAATATTGAAACTATCACCTTCAAAACTTCACTAAACTAATTGATTTTTAAATACTATTTAAAAAGACAATGAAAATTAGTATTAAAATATCATTATTTACTTAAATGTACATGAACATTTTGTCTGCCTTTTAAAAAATAAAAATATAGAATGCCTTATGCCTTTCTAACAAAAATAATAAAAACAATCATATATTATGATGTGATTCCAAACTAGTGTTGTGAGTCGGGTAAATACCAAGTGGGTAGGGTATAAATAGATATTTACCCTTGTCCTGGGTAAATACCCAAAATTTGTATTTATTACTTTAAATTATTTCTATTTATGAAATATTGTTTTTAAATATTATGTTATAAATATTTTACACACAAATTCATAGTAATTTTTATTCTAACTTAGTGTTTTAAAAATATTTAAAATTATAAGTAGCCTGGCCAGAAAGCCTGTGACAAACTAGTTAATTTTCTAACACATATATTTGAAATATTAATGCTAGAAACAGCTTTTTTTTTTTTAAGAAACCAGATTTATAAATTTTTGCAATAATTGCCAATATGCTCCCATTTGCTATAAAATCTAAAATAAAAATAAAAACTTTTTCTAAATTTATTTTTGTGAAATATTTGTTTTAATATTTAAAGTGATAAAAGTTTTATTTATAACAAAGTTATTGTAATACATAAGTGCCCTAAATTATCTTTTAAAGAGTGGTTGAAAAGGCATAATAATTAATGGGTAAACTAATAAATATATTTTAAAAGTTCAATGCATTCCATTGGCAATTAAATAACTCATCATAACTGACAAGACATAATAAATCATATAATTTTTTAAGTGGAATTAGCTCTCTATACACTTCCTTAGTTTGAATGTCAATGAAAAATGTATCAACTTATGAATAAAAAAAGAAAAAGTTATCCCTTTATTAATCTCTTGGTGAATCTTCTTATCAGAAAAATCTAATTACTAAAAATGAAATTACTGTATGTTATTTTAAATAATTTAAAACATAGATAAAATATCGAGATATTTATAAATACTCGCGTATTTACCTGAGTACTTATCCTTAATTATAAATATCCGGGTATTTTACATCCGATTCCAAACTGATTTATATCACAAAAATAAATTTCCTTTAAAAATTTATTTACTAAATATAAAGTTTTTTGTGAGATTGTTGTGAGTGGAATGATGATTTAATTCTTCAAAATTAGTACACGGTTTTTAGTACCTGTCGGGTTATAATATGGTTTTCGAGAAAATCGCGAATGCGCTAAGAGTAGCAGCCATAGAAATGTTTTGGTTTTAAGGGTAAGGTAATGTTTGGTTTTTACGGGTTTTTTGGTTTTTAATAAATAAAAATTGCTATAGACTTCAAATTTGGAACACGAGTTCCTAGTATCGGCCGACATCATAATAAGAAAATCGCACGTGTAGTTAACTGCCATGAAATTTTGTAGGTTTTTAAGTATTAAAAATACCTTGATTCCTTTAAACTGTTATTTATTGAGTGGTAATTAAAAGTCGTGTAGTGTTACACACACCTAGTTTTTATTGCATAAAATCTACTTTTGAGCACCTACCCCCCCCCCCAAAAAAAAAAAAAAAAAATTAAGTAGTTTTATAAAATTACCATACTTATTAAAAATTTGTTATCGAATTGTGCAGATCAAATGTCAATATATCGAATTGTGTCAATTGCTGCAGAATTTTAACTAGATTTATTTCGTCTTTGAACACCTGAACGTTAAGTAGATAATTTTACGGTAAAATGGGGAAAAAAATGGTAATAATTGAGTTTGGAACCTATTTTTTTTATCGAAAGTTACCGATTCAGCTGTATGGAAAAGTTTTGCGTAATCAGCAGGCTTTCCGTATTCATAAGCTTTCTAAAAATACTTTTGTCCGATCTTTATCTTGGTCTGATCTGACTGATACCAAATTTGTAAATCTGTGAATTTTAAATTTTTATCTCCCTAGACACCAAACATCATTATTTCGCGTTTATTTTTAAATTGTTGTTTCCAATTTCCATTCGCGTTTATAGTCGGTTGCCTTTTGTCAGGCACGTTTAATTTCAGAATTTTTGTTTTTTACAACAATGCTATTCGAATTAGCTTTTTTATGACAAAGAAACAAGCCAAAATGTACGCATGTCAAAGTTGTTTCACTGCGACAATAGTGTAATGGCAAAGAAACAAACCAAAAGGTACGCCTGTCAAAGTTGTTTCACTGCGATAATAGTGTAATGACAAAGAAACAAATCAAAAGGTACGCCTGTCAAAGTTGTTTCACTGCCGGTCAGCCGACAGCGAAAAACAATTACAAATGAACGTTATTTTATATGGTGTTTTTATTTTCCAGAATTTCGGGTCTATACAGTAGCCTCTACAAACATGATCTTCAGCAAGCTATTTATAAAAAAATTGAAAACATGCACTTATTGACCTTAATGAGAAATCATATCGAATTCGAATTTTTTTTTAAATAATGAATTTAATTTCGTAACATAATGGGACATATTAGAAATAAATTGACAGACAACGATTTATAATAAATACTGGACAAACTGCTCCCATTTTTAATGAATCTGAGAAAGTACGGCCAATTTTGTCGCCCGCAAAATGGTGTAGGCATTCCCAGTAGCAAAAAGTTATGTTATTTAGCCATACATTTTTAACTTTCTTGCTAAATGAAGGCGATAATGTTCTAAATGAGCGTTACAAGGAGCCAAACACCAGGGTCCAAAGTTCGTGAAGATGCAAAATAGTTATCTCCAGGTAACCCTGTCGCGTTTTCTTTCTTATTTACTATTAAGCAGTTTCTCCAGTGTTTATTATCGATAGTTGAGCTCAGATTGAAAGTATATTCTAGTGTTTCCATATGTTTGAGTCCTAAATTCGAATTATCACATAAATATAACGTTTTTCCGAAATTCTAATAGTTATTTGTGTCAAAGGCGAATCCAGTAAGTTATAGATAATTAAAATTGGCCCAGCCGTTCTTGAGTTTTAATGGTGTAACTTTGTGTTTTACATAATAAAATGTTGCACGTTTTTTTGTGAACTCAAAGCCACGATTTTACATTACTATTTTACTTAGTGTCATTACATATTCGTTCTCATTATTATAAACTAGCTTTATAAACCCGGCTTTGCACGGGTGTACCCTTAACAACTGTAATTGTTTCTTTTTATGTAAACATTTATTTCATACCAATTGATATCTTCTCCACTGATCAGCACTCCATCGGTATACTATAATTTCCTCCCATTCTAATATCAGCATCAATTTTTTAAAATAAATCCGATTGTATCCAAGCCTTTCTAGAGGTTAGAGGGCTTTCCCATAGGCCCTGTTTAAATTGCCACTATAGCTGTGATATAATGACCAGTTTCTATTTGCCCTTATACACCCGAAAATGCCTAAAATGTGGTTAACATTCCACTCCATATTCGACCACTCGACAGGGCTGTGGATTCCAGTCGGTAAAGGCGTTCGCCTCGCATGCGAGGTCCCAGATACGGGTCTGGGCATCGTAAAAATAACTGCTGACCTATAAACGGTAAATGCAGCCAATAATGACAAATAATACCCCATGTGATGTGGTGGGAGTGCACGTTAAATATTTTTCAAAAGTCCCAACGATGCGTACGAAGTCGCCCTTAAAAGGGTTCAAATTTCGAAAAATCGCTTCTTAAATGACGCCTACGATATAAAAAGAATATTTTCCTAAAATTTGGTAGCTGTACCTCCAGTAGTTTGGGCTGGGCGTTTATACGTGAGTGAGTCCGTCAGGACTTTGCCTTATTATATATATATATATATATAATATATATATATATATATATATATATATATAATATATATATATATATATATATATATATATATATATATATATATATATATATATATATATATATATATATATATATATATATATATATATATATATATATATATATATATATATATATATATATATATATATATATATATATATATATATATATATATATATATATATATATATATATATATATATATATATATATATATATATATATATATATATATATATATATATATATATATATATATATATATATATATATATATATATATATATATATATATATAATTTGCACTTGAAATATCCATAAGTATTTTATAACTGTGGAAGGGTAAAAGTCATTTTGATATAATATTATTAACTATTTTGCTTTTGCCTCCATTAATATATATTATTTTAAAATTCTTATAATATTAGTTTATACTCAAAACAAATACTTATGAATGCAGGAAACTTTAACGAAAATATTGGCATTTGTAGAAAACTGGATTCAAAATTTTACGCCACTGAATAACTATATCTATTTTCGAGTAATTTAAAGAATGAAAAACAATAATTTAACTATTTATTTCAATGATAAGAAATCCAAATAATTAATTATTTGACATAATACGAACGCATGCTATCATTTCTACGCCTTCTCTAAAAACAAACAAAAAATGTCCAAACTTTCACAGCTTCTTAACAGGATTAAGTTTTTTAATCCAGTTTTCTTTATTCTTTGAAACCCTTGGAAGAAATGAAGCCATCCAAGATGCTTATCCGTTTAAGACGCTGTATTGAAGACTCCGAAGAAGGTTCAGTATAAAAGCTGAGGTGTGTCCCCTGGATCTTTGCATTCGTGCACAGCAAAGCGGTTCCTTGTGGTTCTGTTGGCTAGCATTTTCTGCAGGAGATTCACAGCGCTGATATTTGCGGGTGACTCTTGTAGATTGTGAGATTTTCGAGTTTCAGGTGAGAACATTTGTTATGATTATTATGTTTGAAATCTTTTACTTGAGCTTAATTGAAAAATAGCACCAAGCTATTTTTTTAAACTACTAACATTCTTTAAAATGCATTTGAATTGAACATGGAGAAAAATAAAATATATTAAGTAAAAAGGTTTATTAAAATTTTCTAGAATCATGTTAAATTTAAATTTGCCTCCTGATATGTCTTTACTAAAAAAATTAACTAATCTGTAAGTAAAACAAATCTTTAAATGTTTTTTTACCTTAATAATGGGTAAAACATAGTTTTCTTTTTTTAAAACTATAATAAAATCATAATTTATATTTTTTTCTGTTACGCGTAAAGTGTTTTTTTACAATAAAATGTCAATAAATGTGTTAATGTCTTGGAGAAAGTCCTTTTTTCCCCCTTCTACTCGTAATTTTTATGGAACGGTTTAAAAAATACAGTTTAGGAGCCTCATAAGTATATAATAACTTGAAGAAAAATAAATTAAAGTGAATTGAATTTGTAGCAGATAAAAGGTTATTCTCAATACACTTAACCTAACAACATGTTTCCTTTGCAGCAATTTTCACCTTCTTCAGTCGTCATGTCTTCCCAGGTGATGATGAACAGTGCCTTCATGGCTAACCGTGGTATGATAGGAGCTGCTCCAGCCGGATTAGGTGTTGCCCCGGCAACCTACAACGGGGCCTTCTTCCCCTACCAGAGGAACGCCACCGTAGTAGACAACGTGCCCCACGAGATCTTGCACATGATCCATGAGCATTGGTACCAGTTCCCGCCTATGAACCCTCTGTGGCACAGCCTCCTTGGCATGGCCATGATCGTTCTGGGTATTGTCAGTGTCATCGGCAATGGAATGGTTGTCTACCTCATGTCCACCACTAAGGTGAATAAGGGGCTTTGATATTCTATTTGAAGTACTGAACGAATACTAAAAGAATTATTTATTTGTAGGTTGAGATCAATGGAAACGGGAATATTATAAGGCTACATTTAAAACTTAAAATTGCTATTACCATTAGATGATGGTTCGAAAATTTGCTTGATTTACTTCACAGCCGAAAATGTAGTAGAAAGTTTGACAAGAGCAAATGTGACGATATAAAAGTTAATAATTAAATTACTTGTAGAGATTTATAAAAGTAAAGGCAGTTTTTATGTTTAAAGAGTATAGTACAGACTTATATACGTTGCCGCCAGTATTTTGATGCACATTAAACTTTTAATTCATACAGCCTTTTCTGATCATGTTAATGATTCGGTTTTGGTTGAATTAATGTTGCACTAGAGATACACTAGAGGGCTATTGGCGATGGTCATTTATATGAAATGGTACAGAATATTATACAATTGCCCTTCAAGGATGATTATAATCTCACCAATTCCTTCATTCCAGAGCCTCAAGACCCCGACGAATATGCTGATTGTGAACCTTGCCTTCTCGGACTTCTGCATGATGGCCTTCATGATGCCCACAATGGCAGCCAATTGTTTCGCCGAAACGTGGATCCTCGGACCTTTCATGTGTGAAGTGTATGGAATGGCGGGCAGTCTCTTCGGATGCGTGTCCATATGGTCTATGGTGATGATCGCCTTCGACCGCTACAATGTCATCGTCAAGGGCATGTCCGGAGAGCCACTCACCTCCAAAAAGGCAGCCGTACAAATTCTTTTGGTCTGGGCGTGGTCCGCCGTATGGACCCTGGCTCCCTTCTTCGGATGGAACAAGTCAGTTTGATTCTGTATAATTTTGTTTAAGTCTAATCTGACCAAAACGGCCATTAGTCGGTAGAACAGAGGTGCCGATCCCCCCAGAGCTAACGACGCACTCCCCCCCCCAGAGAATTATTAAATCCCTCCCCCCCCAAAAAAAACCGGTGAGGATTTTTTTATTTATATGGCTAATGGAAACCTAACCAAAGTAGCCTCTAACTACATCTTTACGGTGCATATCGGAAACCTTATAGTAAAATGATAGTTTAAGTACCATCGAGTGGGGTAACTAGGTAACTTTGTCCCAAGAAATAAAACCCTAGTACTGACTTTCTTCTTAAATATTTTTCTACTGATTGGTCAAAGCAGAGTTGCCCCTCATCGAAAAAGGGAAGCACATTTTTGAATATCTTTTATAATACGGAATTACAAGCTATTTTTATTTTTCCTATAAAAAGGTTTTCTTTACAGCAAAAGCTATCGGAATCTAAATAATTGGTAAAAATTCCGATCAAAATTTATGTAATTATATTATTTTTTTAAATCAATAAAAAATATCCGGACATGTGATCCAATCAAAAACGGCTTCCAATTCATTCCCTCAATTCTTGATGCATAAAAATGTTTCTCTTGGTATAGCTTTTTATCTAATACAACACATTTGACATTATCAAACAAATCAGAATTATTTTATAACGTTTACAGAAATAGTTTCACTTAAAAAAACTAAAATTTAAAAAAATAAAGTTAGATATTAAATAAAATTCTAACCATGAAACTCGGAATTGAACTATTTAATTATATTCAATCACCCAGACCCACACATTTGACACAAGATGACAAGTATTTTCCTACTGATAACTGATTCTAAAGCAATCATTTAGTTATTTTGGCTTCGAGTCTAATTTGGCGGGTAAAAGTCAGAAATATTATCCGAAGGTCATTAATTCGTAAAAATGTTGTACAAAGTTCGAAAGATTTATGAGCCAGCTGCAAAATATGGTGGGAATATATCGTTGATACCATTGAAAAACTATGCGAACTTCATCAACTCACCGAAATGTTTTATAAACTGCGTGAGATTTTATGAGTGTTTAAACTTTGTTACAGTGATCGGATTGTTTATTAGAAATAATTGTCAGAAATCTTCGTCTGGTAGACGCCATCGAACATAATTTATAACTCCTTTTTTCCCCTGGTGTTGCTTTGAATTATGGTTACCCATTCATATTCTTTGAAAGCAAAAAAAAATACAAAAATTGGAGCCACTTTTGATTTTCTTGCCACTTTTTGTGTTATTTTAAACCACATAAAAATTCGCAAAGTTCTGAGGCCCCCGTTGTTGCGTCGGGGGGGGGGGAGATAATTAGTAAGAATAATAGTTAGCTGTATCAAGGTTAGCTGTATAAGAGTTAGTTTTTATCAAAACTGGCAGTTTATTAATAATTTTTATAAAAAATTCAACCCCCCCCCCTAAAATTTCAACGACGCAGTCTGCGTCGTTGACCCCCCCCCCCTTTGTAGGCACCCCTGCGGTAGAAATCCCCATATCTGTAACATTGGATACTAAGTGTTAGCGATCATCAATGCTGAGTTGATAGTTTTGCGCTTAATATACATCAATAAACATTTAAAAGAAAACTAGGTCGGAAGAATGAAGATCTGAGTAGACCCATGACAAGATATATCCTTGAAGCTTGAAAAGAATGATACCTGCTTCCGGCACTTTTTAGTCAAATACGTAATCCATAACGCTGTCACGATCACGAATATGAGTATATAACTCTGTATCTAAGTATAAAATGAATAAAAACCAGGAACAGTTAAAAACCACCGTTTTCGAAGATCCTATCCCTAGAATTTGGAACATTCGTTATTCGTTTGTTATTGGATCGACGATATAGGTACGTAGTTAACCCCAAATTCCATCAATAGATATTATTTGTTTTTCCAGATACGTACCTGAAGGCAACATGACAAGCTGCACCATCGACTATTTGACAAAAGAATGGAACTCATCCTCATACGTTGTGCTGTACGGCATCGCCGTCTACTTTGTTCCCCTCTTCACTTTAATCTACAACTACACCTTCATCGTACGATCTGTTGCTGACCACGAGAAACAACTCAGGGAGCAGGCAAAGAAGATGAACGTTTCCTCGCTGAGGGCCAACTCTGACCAACAGAAGCAGTCCGCTGAGTGCAGATTGGCTAAGGTATGTAGAATAAGATAAACTTTAGACTTCTAACTCTCTTAATATTCAAGGAAAATAATGAAAAATATACCTCGGGGTCCGCACTCTTTGTACATTTCCTAACTGCGCGAGACGCTTCGAGCCCATGGCTGCTTGTTGAGTGAGATCCTTTAAAAAAAAAAAAAACTATTTGGAGTTCCCAACTTTCTTCCCTATATCTCTTGGTGTTAACTGTTCAAATGAGCTAAGTTGTACGTAAAGGCACCTCCAACAAATCACTAATGTCTGTCACCTCCAACAGATCGCCATGATGACCGTCGGCCTGTGGTTCATCGCCTGGACCCCCTACCTCAGCATCGCATGGAGCGGCGTCTTCTCGACCGGCAAGCGCCTCACCCCCTTGGCCACCATCTGGGGGGCCGTCTTCGCCAAGGCGGTCGCCGTCTACAACCCCATCGTGTACGGCATCAGCCACCCCAAGTACAGAGCTGCCCTGCTCCTGAAGTTCCCGAGTCTGGCTTGTGCCACCGAGGGGCACGGAGACCATGGAGCGGACACGCGATCCGACACCACGGTCGTTTCTGACGAGAAACCACCCAAAGGATCCGAGGCATAAGTCGATTTCAATGATCCCTGTTTTTTTTTTATTTATTATGACACTGAGTCTTTGGACTTTTTAACGAAACTACCCCCACCGTTTGTTTCGGTTTCCTCCTTTGATAGAAGCAGATTTTTGTTTGTCCACCCACTGTAAATGCCTTATGAAAATAAATTGCATTTGACAATTTGATCACTGTTTCGTGAATATTTGTGAGTGTTGCTTTACATGAATTCTATAAATACCATTATGATATAGTCTATTTCAAAGTTTAAAGAAAAAACATTTTGATTCACAAAATTTCTCAGAAGGTTAAGTTAAAAAGTTGTGATAATAAGGATTATACAGGTGTAAATAGTTAAAAACATCTTTTTTGCCCTAACTTTTAAGACAGACTATACCCCAATCAAAACGTATGCTAAAAATCCAAACATTTGTCTTATAGTTAAAATCACTTTAAGAAATTCTTAAGATTTCAGAGAGTAATATGGAGGTTAGATATTTATAATTTCAAAATCATCTCGATACACTAGGGTATACGTAGCCTCCAGAGTTACCAAGTCACCCGATTTTCGTCCATCCTTCCGCCTACACAATTTATGGTGTTTTTCTCCCGATTTTCTTAGCTGTTTCAGGATATTAAACATTTTGCAATAAATGTAACTTTTACCATGGATTGTACCTTTCTTGAAAAGTGCTTGAATAAAAAAAAGTTAACTTTGTCAAGTCTTTGAAACTGAATCTGAGTGTCGAGAAAAAAAATCCGTTCTATTTATTGCAAAATCGGATCAAATCAAAAAATTTCTAAGCTATTGCCAAAACAAGTAATACTGAAACAAGTGGATCGGCTTTTACACACGAAGAACTCAAATTTTCCACAACATTTACGCCGCCGAAAAAAATTGTTTCCTTTATTCTCAGTCTATGTTAATGAAAACTAAACTTAAATTTCACTAAAAACAACAATTTTAAATAATAGATTTTAATAATAAAGATGAAAATCTTCGTTAAAATCTAAAGATGAATTAAGATGAGAATACACTATAAGATGTATTCAAATATCGGCCAACGGCCAGTGCAATCCTGTTTTATGGCGTTTTTCTCCCGATTTTCATAGCTATTTCACGATATTAAAAATTTTGCAATAAATGTAACTTTTACCACGGATTATACCCTTCTTGAAAAGTGCTTGAATTAAAAAAAAGTTAACTTTGTCAAGTCTTTGAAACTGAATCTGAGTGTCGGGAAAAAAAATCCGTACTATTTAGTTGGTTGGTTTTGTAAGCTGGTTTATTGCTTCGCTCGAGGCGCGCTTATACCAGTCATGATCCATTGTAATAATTCTCTCAATAGAGGGCAGCACTACTGCTCGAAAGTGGATCCATCCAATTTTTTTTTAGAGACAGAGGCCAACTAGAGGATCTTCAGAATTGGCTTATGTAACCCCCAGAGGTATTGATTTGGTATGGGAACTTTGAGGACTTCGTGACCACGACGGAATTTAACGTGCACCAGTCTCCCTTAGCGTACACAGGGTGCCTACAAGGAGGGGGGGGGGGGTCAACGACGCAGACTGCTTCGTTGAAATTCTATGGGGGGGGTGAATTTTTTATAAAAATTATTAATAAACAGCCAATCTTGATAAAAAAAACTCAGCTAACTCTTATTCTTACTCATTATCTGACCCCCCCCAGCCGACGCAACACCGGGGGGGGGGGGCTCAGAACTTGTACTCTGGCGAATTTTATTGTTGAAAATAATACACAAAGTGGCAAGAAGATCAAAGTGGCTCCAATTTTTTTTTATATTTTTGCCTTCAAAGAATAGGGATGGGTAACCATAATTCAGAGCAACACCAGGAAAAAAAGGAGTTATAAATTATGTTCATTGGCGTCTACCAGACGATACGATTTCTGACAATTATTTCCAATAAACAATCCGATCACTGTAACAAAGTGTAAACACTCATAAATCTCACGCAGTTTATAAAACATTTCGGTGAATTGATGACGTTCGCATTATAGTTTTGCCAATGGAATCAATGAGATATTCCCGCCATATTTTGCAGCTGGCTCATAATCTTTCGAACTTTGTATAACATTCTTACGAATTAATGACCTTCGGATAATATTTTTGACTTTTTTCCCGCCAAATTAGACTCGAAGCCAAATAACTAAATGATTGCTTTAGATCAGTAGAAAATACTTGTCGTCTTGTCTCAAATGTGACGGGTCTGGGTAATTGAATATAATTAAATAGTGCAATTCCGAGTTTCACGGTAAGAATTTTGTTATATTTAACTTTAATTTTTTAAATTTTAGGTTTTAAGTGAAACAATCTCTGTAAACATTATAAAATAATTCTGATTTGTTTGATAATGTCAAATGTGTTGTACAGGGTGAAGCAAATAAAACCGGCCCCAACGTGGATATAAGAATACTACAGAAATGTTGCCAAGTCAAAAAACAATACAAAAACCGGTTTGCTAACATGAAGCCATTGATCGCTTCAATATTAAGCCCAAACAAACGCTTGGCGACTTATTTGCCGGCAACTACGCTATGGTTTGACAAGCTAGTTGAAATGAAATATAAACAAGGTTTGTAGAGCTGATCAAAAAAGTTCCCACTAGTGATTATTTCGGTTGTTATTTATTGTAAAGAATCGGACCTTTTTGTGTTTGTTAATGCAAAACATTCTAAATTTATTGCAAGACCCAGAATCTGGTGTTCAAACCCTTTTCGGAATGTTTTTGGACTTGTTCAATACAGATCCTGTCTGATGCCATTTCGTAACTATTTGTTGCATAGTACTCTTTTTATGCCGTTTTACACATTTAAATTCTTGAACAAACAACTGGTCACATTTTTTCCATGAATTCGTTTTAATATAATTTTCTACAATGAAAACTCTCTGCTGTGAGCTGTGAGACTGTGAGCTTCATCTTCACCTGTGATTTGATCAACTTACACTCACACAGTCGCAACTCACACTGACGCACCAGTGAATCTTTTAAGAATTTTTCACTGGGCGACATTGCATGTAAAAGTTTATTATTATTATTATTATTTTTTTTTTTTTTTTGGGGGGGGGGTGATCGTTGCGTAATAGGAAAAGGGGGTCGTCATTTCAAGATAATCCCCTAGTGCAACTTGAAAATTTCATTGATTGCGAAAAAATCTTTTTTATTTGTAATCAACTAATTTGGTAAAATAGAAATTGCATAAGCTTCAACTACACTCAAAGCATTATTTAAAATACCAATAAGTAAAGAAGTAAATAGTTTGTATAAATGAGAAAATGTATTAACTAGAACAGGACTTTCAGGAGTTACTGGAGGTGCAACTTGTTGAAAAGTTATATCTGGTTCACGTTGACGTTCACGAGATTTTTTTTACAAGTGGAAGTAGGGAAGTAAATAATAAATAACATTTCGTTTAAATTGCCTAAACTAAGATTTTTTGTTAATTTAGCGGAACAATACATGTTCAGATTTAAGGCATTGATCTCTGAAAATGTTGATTCCGTATTATTTATAAATTTTTTTTTTAATATTTCGTTACTTACTTTAATCAATCAGTGTTAATGTATTAACTCATAACATTTGTATGTTTGGTTTTTACATCGAAGAGTTAAAAATAGTTAGAGTACAAAACTAGGTCATTTTTGATTTTTTTTAAAAGTCTTATTTTCCCATATTGTTTTTTTTAAGCATATAAAAATAGTTCCAATAGGAACTAATTGGTCTTATGATACCTGTCGTTACAAACTCTAAATCAGCTCAGTCGTAGATTTATGGGCATCCCTATATCATCTCTATATCCCATATCCTCCCTATATTTATTTTACAGATTTCAATTGACAGTTTTGTAGGGGGGGGGGGACCATCTTGGTTGCAAGTTTTAGTGTTTAGTCATCCACAGGGTTGTAATGAATGAGCAATATCTGATAAACAACAACTGGCTACAACTTGCCCATTTTTTTTTCAAATGCTTTTTTTAAATACAATTTATGATATAACGGATGGGATTTTTGAGAAAATACGGTTTCTTTCAATGTCGCCCAGTGATTTGATTTTCATATTACTAGGCGACATTTTTCTTTCACTGGGCGACATTAGTGTCGCCAGTCACTATGTTAAAAGATTCTCTGTGACGCACTACGATCTGAACTGACCAATAGTTCATGAGTAGCTCTAATGTGATGCTAATTCAATCCAACCAATGCAAAACATGTTTGTCAAGTGAAACCATTGCACGCTTGAATAATCTTTTGTTTCCACTTGAAAGCTTTCAGGCGGCTTCAAGAGTTTTTCTCGCCAAGCATTTCAACGTATTCCTATCTCTAGACCGGGGCCGGTTTTATTTGCCTCACCCTGTATTAAATAAAAAGCTATACCAAGATAAACTTTTTTTATGCTTTAAGAATTGAGGGAATGAATTGGAAGCCGTTTTTGATTGGATCACGTGTCCGGCTATTTTTATTGTTTTAAAAAATAATATAATTACATAAATTTTGAACGGAATTTTTACCAACTAGGTGGCACGCCCCCTGCTCGCTATCGCTCGCCGACCCCCGGGAACTACTTGCGCAGTTCCCTTTGGATCGCTTCGCGATCCAGGCTCGCTTCGCTCGCTCACCGTTCATTGAAATATTTTAGTCTAGCCTTTGGTATCCTTTTAAAATAAAATAATAACAAATTAATGCTTATAAAATTATCCGCCTGTGTTTTTTATTAACAATAGTGTATGGTAGTTCAGTCAATCGAAATTATAAGGTAAACCTAAAGAAGCATGGGTTAACCTAAAGAATCGTGCCCGGCAATTTTACGCCAAATCTGGTAGCCCCGAAAATTGGTATTAAGGCAACCTTTGGGCGAAATTAGCACCCCATTGTGACGTCGAAGTACGTCAAATAATGATTTCTACGCCACAAATAAACAAGGCTCAGTTTATTGCAAATAATTTCTGTTTTTCCTTCAATCGGTTCGGCTTATATCACGTGATACTGACTCACCAATCAAGGCTCGAGAAAGAATTTACTTTCATTTATGATTTCTGTTGCCTCCCATGACCTAAAACACGTCCATTGTGCCGATTAGACGTTTTCAGTCATCCGTTATTAGTTGTTTCAAAAAAGAATTTGGCAATAGCCTATTCGCGCGCTTTTAATTTGTTTTGATCCGAAGACGTTTTGATTGTCTCGTGAAATTAATTGCAAATTTTCGCAAACAAATTAATAACTTGAAATATTCTTAAAACAATTATATAAACTGAAATCGAAAATATGTATTCGCTCGAAATGTGTTAATTTATGTGAAATTATTTACTATTTCTTCTGAAGTTCATTTCATAATCACATTGTAAGCATTTTAATTTTCTGAGAAAATTCGTTACTCTATTATTATTATGGATCTTTTTAATGTATTCGTTATGTGGTTTTATTGTTATGTGTTTGGATTCCTACGTTGGTATTTTCATCAAGAAATCCGATGAAAATAACTTTGGAATTTTATAACGAATTTTCGGTCAAATCCTGGTATCCGTTCCGTTGATACATATGAGAATAAGGAGCTCGATCCATTTCATCGTTGATAACATTATCAGAACTCACCCAATATTGCCGGAGCATATACTAGGATTTTACTATTGAAAAGTATTACCTAATTTATAAATGTATCAGCTTAATAAACCCGGTGTTGCACGGGTATACCCTCAAGTACCGTGACTTGAATATTATGCAAACTTTTACTTTGTTCCATTCGAACCCTTTTCTGCCACTGGTCTGTACCCAATTAGGATATTATACTCCACACTCCCACTGATTTCTCCATTTAATTTTTATTTGGATGTCTGACTGAAACCCGGTTCTTTTTTATGAGGTGCAAATTTCACATTTGTACATAAGTATTCCTCTATATTTCCATTTGTAAACAGCAAAATTAAACAACCATCTCTAGAGTTTAATCAAATTCAAAAATCAAAACATTAATAAAATCAAGCAGAGTAAATTTTTACCAAGCATTAAAAATATAATAAAAGCTTTTGTAATGATTTAAAAGGGTTTTTAATAATTAAAAAGAAATCAAATAATAATGTTCAAATTACAATACACAAATGCATAAAAAAACCATAAGAAAATGAGTCAAATAATCTAAAAAACATAATTCAATGATTGCGATAAAGCTGCAAATCAAATGAAATATGTAGCAATACAATAAATGAAACAAAAAAAACCAAACAACAGACACTCTGCTCATACTGTTTCTTCAGTATACTTCTTCTCTGTCCCCCTGACGAAGTAGTAGGAGCAGAGTGTTTTTTTTTTTTTCATTTATTGTATTCAAATTACAATCTTACATATTAAACTTGCATGCTTTTTGTACTTATGCTTAATTTTTCCTCGCTTTGAAATTTTTTTCAAATTAAAAATTATTATAAATTTTAAGATTACAACAATACTGATCCTAAGGAGAAATTGGCTCACATTTTGCCTTCCTTGACCCTTTTGTGGGGTTGAATTTCGAAAAATCACTTCTTAAATGACGCCTTCAGTACAAAAGAAATAAGTTTCTAAAATTGGGTTTGGTACAGCCACTAGTTTTGGCTTGGCGTTGATATGCGAGTCAGTGTTAAGTTAGTCAGGACTTCCTCCTTTATAGATATTTGTATTGTAATCTAATCACACAGTATTCAATTTAACTTCTGTAGACTGCTGTTTTATTTTAATTTGGAATTCCTTCCATATCCAATATATTCTTTAAAATAGTAGCATGCATGATAATAAAAAGTTTAGAGAATTTGCATGTTCAGGTTTAGCATTTAAATTATACTTAGTGTAGTCTGTTAATGTGAAATCTTATGTCAATGTTCCACTACATGACTAAAACGTAAATTACCAAATTTGTTTTATTCTTATTTTATTAGTATATTAATACTTCATTGTGTTGTAAAAAGTAATTCCCATATTTGTTAAAATATTAAAGGTGAAGCCATAGGATATACAGTTTGCGATTCAATTGCTGATTGCACATTTAGGTATTCAAATGCTGATGTTTCATTGGCAAATTATATATGAAGAAGCTAATTAAAACTAACCAACAAAAGTAAACTTGTGTTGGGAAGACTAGGTATATGCCATTCAGAATATTTTCGCTATTTGGCAACAAATAATAATTCCTTACATACAGAGCCAAACAGTGCGAAAAAGAGCTGTGCATAAAATAACGCTACAGTTTTCATTTAACACATTTACTTACTTATATATAATTTTCGTTTCAGATAATTTCAGTTATGGCGCCAAGTAGTGATGCTAATGTTACTAATCAAGCAGATAATGTTTCCCAATTATTGGAAGAAGTTTTTGAAGCAAGTACTCAAGAAGCAGATCTTACAGACTTAATCGGAACAGTTAGTGATCTCTATGATGCTGTAAGTTAAAAATGTTGTTTTCATAAAATTGTTAGTTGAAACTAGTGGTGTGTAACACTACACGACTTTCAATTACCGCACAATAAATCAAACACACATTTAAAGATAATTATATATCCTATATGGTAATTTAATTTACTTCAAACCTAAAAAGTTCTATGGCAGCTACCCCTTGCACATCCTCAATTTCCCAAAAAACCTTTTTATGTCGTCCAACGGATACGTGCTGAGATCTTGTGTACCAAATTTGAAGTCTGTAGCTCGTTTAGTTCGGGCCGTAAAGTGATTTAAGGCAAACAGACAAATAAATTTTCAATAACCGATGTTCTAGAGAATCAGCACCTTCCAAAATTTGTAGAAAACACAAATTCTCCATTTCCGATTTTCGACCCTCATCTCAATACTTTCATCTATATACATAAAAGGCAACTTCCGTTTGTCTGTTTGTTTGTATAAGACGCGAGATCTAAAGAACCACACAACAGATCGTCACGAAATTTGGCACAAAAATTCATATCATCTCCGGAACAAACATAGGCTAAGAATTTTTTCGAATCAGACCATTCCTTCTATCGTTTTCGAACGTTTTTATGTTTCCCATTCAATGCATTGAAGACCTTAGAGGTTTATTGCTCCTTCAACAGCACGTTTTCACGGATTGTTTATTTAGTTTTATTTTACACATTTTTAAAAAACTATTTTTAACGTCTATAAATAAACGTCTAAAACAAAAATCGTTTGCTAGCTTTTTAGCAGTTAGAAAAATATTTAATATTAAAAATAAAAATCGTTTGCTTTAGTATCTTTATCACAGTTAAAAAAAATACAAATAAATATAAAAAATGCAAATCGTTTGCTGTTTGCTGGAGTAGCTTTATAAGATCTAAACAATTAGATCATGTAATTCGCTTTCATTAAGAATATTTTATTTTCTGCACGCAGACCAAGAGTGATCAGTTTAAAGTGAGATTTAAATTTTAAATAAGTATTCTTTTTAATTTGAGCTTCTTATCAAAGGTATTTTTGAAATTAATATTAATCATTACTATATCCAAGTTGGGTAATTAAATGGAAAATTACTGGGTAATCTTCATATCTTATGTAACTAAAATGAAAGAAAAACAATAGTTAAATTGACTGTTAAATTATTTTTCCACCTCTACCCGTGCAGCGTCGGGTATAACAGCTAGTTACTTTATATTTCATATTGGGTGATTGAAAGTAAAAATGCCTGTTAAAGTCTGGTATTATATATAATTTCAGTTACTGTCACTTTTTAATACTTAATTGCCACATGATAAGGAAAAAATATGGTTTCCCATTGTTGTGGAGAAGACATGAAACAACTAAACTTGTAGACACATATTGGAATCTACTTCTGTTTTGAAAATAAATACACGCTGTTGTTACGTTCCTTAGCTGCCTTGCTTTCTGCTATTTATATCAGGTTATGGGGCCCATCATGCTCTATTTAGCGCAATATTAGCACATTCTTTTTATATTGAAAATTCGTTTGACCTAAGCATCATGTCTGATCCGAAAATTCAAGTTGAAAAGCTGCGTGGAAAAGATAACTGGAGCAAGTGGAAGTGGCAGATGCAAATGGAATTCGAACAATATGAACTGACAGCGATTGTACAAGGAAGTCGAAAGTGTTCCGAAGGAAACACGTCGGAAGCTGAAATGAAGAAGCAGAGCGAATGGCGCCGTGAGAACGCCAAAGCGGCGGCGTTGATCGCTTCCTCCTTAAGTTCCGCAGTAGCCGATCTTGTAATAAATTATTCAAGTGCTAAAGAAATTTGGGACAAGCTTGTTAGTGTGTACGAGCAGAGCAGTATTCAAAAGACTGAATCTTCTCATGACACAGTTCTTTCAAGTGAGTAAAGACGAAGAAGATAACGTCGCGACACACGCCGCCAAGGTAGAGAGAATATTTACTGATATGAACAATGAATTAAAACGCATTGGTTCGGGCTCAATTCCGGTTGAACTGTTACATGGTAAAATTCTGCTCACTGTTGGTCAGGAATACCAAGAATTCAACAATGTCTGGGAATCTTTAGATTCTGAAAAACGCACAACCAACAATCTAGTTGAAAAACTGTGTACAATAGAACAACGTGTCAAGTCTTCTGCCACTTTGGACTTTGGTGCATTTGCAGCTCGAGCTCCTGCTGTGAAGAAGAATGTATCTAGTCGTGGTGCTCCTCCAAAAGGTAACCTTGGAGGTGAAGGAATCAAGAAAAAGGTAAAATGCTTCAAATGTGGTGGTGGACATTTCTGTAAAGATTGTCCAAAGAAGAAGAAGAAGTCACAAAATGAGTACTTTCCTTCAAGAAACGACAAAGGAGCATTTTCGGCTTCTGTCAAAGGTACTCAGCCAGACATCTGGATTTGCGACTCTGGTGCTTCACATCATATGACAGCAAACAAGCAGTACTTTGTTTCTTATGAACACTTTCCTGTACAGTGGAAATTTCTCTTGCTGATGTAAACAAGATCTATGCATATGGATCAGGAAGAATAAACATCGAAGTATGTATCCATGGAAAATGGTATGAAGCTCACATGGAAAATGTTTGGTATGTTCCAGATGTTCGAAGACATCTCTTTTCTGTTCAACAAGCATCGAAGCATAATGTTGAAGTGAGAATGAATGAAAAAACTGTGGAATTTCATCGAAATGGAGAACTGTTGCAGTCGGTTCCTGGAAGGACGGCACATACGTGATGGCCATGCGTGTAGTGGTACCTACATGTCCAGCTGAAATAAGTGTGACAACAGCATCTGAAACTCTGCAACTGTGGCACGAGCGTCTGGGTCACCAGAACAAACGTCATGTTCGAAAAATATTGGATAAAATGGACATTCGTGTGCCTTATGCTTCAACAGTGAGTTTTGTGATGGATGTGCTCTGGTAAAGCTCACAGAAAGTCTTTCAAACCCCGACCATACCGAGCTGAATCGGTGGGAAGAAGTAATAAATGCCGATGTAAATGGACCCATGTCAGTTGAGTCTATGAATGGTGCAAAATATTTTGTGTGTTTTAAAGATGACTACAGCAAATTTCGTAAAATATTTTCTTAAACAGAAAAGTGAAGTTAGTTCTTGTCTGCGCATGTTTCTCAATGAAGCTTCTAATCTTGGCCATGTTGTGAAAACATTGCGTTGTGATGGTGGAAGAGAGTTTGACTGTAGTGAAGTTCGTCAAGTTCTTGCCGAAAAAGGTATTGCTCTAACCTTAAGCATACCATATACACCAGAGCAGAATGGAGCTGCGGAGAGGGAAAACAGAACAATTGTGGAACTTGCTCGTTCTATGCTCTCAGTGTCTGAGCTTCCTCGATCCCTGTGGGCTCATGCATGTGAAACAGCAGCTTATCTACTCAACCGAACTGGTGTATCTTCAGAAGAAGGTATTAGTCCACAGGAGCTCTGGACTGGCAAATTGGTCCCTAGCTTGAATCATTTAAGAGTGTTTGGAACAGAGTGCTATGCACACATACCCAAGAACTTTAGACGCAAATTTGACAACAAAAGTGTCCCAGGTCATTTAGTGAGCTATGTAAATGAAAAGGATGGCTATCAAATCTATTTGCCATCTATGAACAAGATAATCAAGTCACGAGATGTGGATTTCAAACCAGAACGACTCTGCTCAACTGCTGTTTCAGTGGAGGGAAACTTTCGAAGATCAACTGAAGTGGAGGAAGAACTGAGAAGATTAACTGAAGTGGAGGAAGACTCAAATGCAGAAGAAGATGATTCGGTAGAAGACGACACCCCTTCGGATGTTCTTGGAGATGAGCCAACAGTTCGACAATCTGAAAGAAAGCGAGATGTTCCTGCTTGGATGAAAACAGGAGATTTTCTTTTTGCAAGCGCTGCAACAGTAGAAGAATCAGAAAATCCATCTACATACTCAGAAGCTGTTTCCTCTGATGAAAAGAACTTGTGGCTAGCTGCCATGAGGGAAGAAATGGATGCTTTGCATGAGAATAAAACTTGGGAACTGGTCGACCGACCAAATGGTTCTAAAGTCTTCAATTGTAGGTGGGTGCTTAGAAAGAAATTTACACTTGATGGAACTGTTGATAGATATCGAGCTCGTCTGGTAGCAAAAGGCTATGCACAGAAAGCTGGTTTCGACTATGACGAGACGTTCAGTCCGGTAGCTCGATACGACACAGTGAGGTCTGTTCTGTCTGTAACTGCAAAGGAAGGGTTGCATCTACAGCAGTTTGATGTGAAAACCGCATTCTTATATGGCACTCTTCAGGAGGAAGTGTTTATGCTGCAACCAGAAGGATTTGATGACGGTAGTGAGAAAGTGTGCTAGCTTCAAAAGAGCTTGTATGGTCTAAAACAAGCACCCCGTTGTTGGAATCAGTGTTTTGTGGACTTTATGAAGAAGCAAGGATTGAAAGCCAGTGACGCGGATCCATGTTTGTTTGCGAGACAACACGAAGGCACAAAACTAATCGTTGTCATTTATGTTGATGATGGACTTGTTGCCGGGTCTAACGAGGTTGAAGTGGAGGAGTTTATGCATCAACTTCGTCAGTCATTCAAAATCACAACAAGCGATTTAAGTCAATTTCTCGGAATGAACATATCCAAACTGAGTGATGGTTCAGTTTTGTGAATCAAAGTGTCTATGCCAAAAAGCTGCTTTCGAAATTCAACATGGATACTTGTAATCCTGTGTCAACACCATCTGACAAAAGTTACCTATCTAGTGACAAAGATGATCCTGTGATTGGACATGAAGTTCCTTATCGTCAAGCCGTAGGCAGCCTGAAGTGATGTACTTGGCTACCGTCACAAGACCAGACTTGGCATATGCTGTCAGCATTGTGTCTGAGAGTCTGGAAAATCCAAAGTCTTCGGATTGGTGTGCTGTTAAGCGAATTTTCAAGTACTTAAAGGGAACTGTTCAATTCGGGATGCTCTATCAGGCAGATAAGCAATCAGAGGAGTTGGAAGCATACAGCGATGCTGACTTTGCCGGAGATACCAAGACAAGACGTTCGAGGTCAGGAGTAGTGTCCAAGTACTCGGGTGCCGCCGTAAGTTGGTTAAGCCAAAAGCAAAGAAGTGTCGTTCTATCAACTACTGAAGCAGAATACATTGCTGCGAGTGAAGCTGCGAAGGAAGCTGTTTGGCTAAAACGACTGTTTAAGGACATCATTGACATCGAGGGCTGTCCTACTCTTTTCATTGACAGTGCCAGTGCAGTGAAGTTGGCTAGAAATCCTGAGTTTCACAAGAGATCAAAACACATTGATGTCCGATACCATTTTGTCCGAGAAAAGGTTCTCGAAGGTGAACTCAACATCGTTCATGTTCCAGGAGAAGAGCAAATTGCGGACATAATGACAAAACCCTTGCCTGCTGCAAGGTTCAATAAACTGAGGAAAATGTTGGGACTGATTTCTATGTCTTAATTTATTTTTCTATGTCTTAATGTGTTTTTATATGCCTTAAATAAGTGTGAGTTGTGACATGTGAAGGAAGTGTTGTGGAGAAGACATGAAAACAACTAAACTTGTAGACACATATTGGAATCTACTTCTGTTTTGAAAATAAATACACGCTGTTGTTACGTTCCTTAGCTGCCTTGCTTTCTGCTATTTATATCACCCATAAAACAAAACTACTTCCTATAATACTGTGTTTTAGTTGATTAATTCCCAAGTTGCTTACCCAGGTTTGAATACAAGTCAGGTAGCTGCCCATCTGATCCAATCAAGCTCAACCCTTAATCTTAATGGGGTTGATGAATGATGTTTTAAGTTTGCTTTGGAAACTGTTAGCTCTTTTAACTAGCCACTCAGTATTGACAGTTGTTTGTGCCACTCAGTATTGACAGTCGTTTGTAAGATCACATCATGCCAAATGAGCATTGCTTATGGAAATAGAGACAGTTGTAATCTCACAAGCAGGATCACATTTTTTGATCCTGTTAAATATTTTTACATTCCAGTGTAATTCTAAGTAATGTATCAGCATGTACATAGTAAAGTGCTTTATAACTGACAAAATCAACCTATATATGCACACAGTTAAGGTATTTTTTTTCATTTGTGCGATTTTTAAAGCCATTGGTATTTAATTGTTAAGGAAGTGCCACTTTTCCATAGAGGACTGGAAGAAATGCCATTGAAAATATTTTTTTTAGTTGCCTTATTAATCTTCTAGTATAGTCTTAGAATTATGTGTATTGTGTACTTTGTTTTGATATGCTTTGGTACCTTTTCTTTCAGTTTAGTGGTCAAGGATTTGAATCGAGCTTTAAGGAAATTTTAAAGACTGTATTAAGTGAAAACAAGCGAAGTGTTGAAGTTCGTCGCATACTTTGTTTTATATCAGAATGTGCTGTGACAATGGATAATAAGTTCAAGAATGACCACCAAGCTCACGAGGAGTCCACAGAAGACATAGATGACATTATTCATCCATTATTGAAGTATCTCTTTAAAGCTTTGGCTCGTGTAAGTGACCACAACTTATTAAGTTTTTAATGTATTGTTCAAATTTTAATTTTTTTACTGGTATAATTATTATAAAAGTACTAACATTTCAAGTTGTGTAGATTATTGTAAGTTTTCGATCATAAAGTTTCATGAATGGAAATTGTTTTTAGAGTTTTTCCCTGAGTTTTTTTTGTGTTAATGAGGATGAGGGGGATTAATATCTTAATGGGGTTTTAAATCTTGTATCTCTTTTAGTTTATATTAATAATTCAAAATATATATTTTTTTGAGACTATAATTTCAAATTAAAAAAAGATATGAAATAAGCTTATTTACTCAAAGTGTTAAAAAGATTCCACGTAACCATATGAATTCTAGTATTTTTTTTACTTTCAAGTGATATAAAAAAAATTTGCATGCATATTTCACTTGGCATATAATTGTTTTCATATATTGATAGAGAATATATTTCATTTCTTACTATCAATATATAAAAATTATGACATTTTCTGTTTTCAGTGGTCTAATGCTGCTTCTTACACAATTCGTTTCCGATCTTGCCAACTTCTTCACATGATTCTAACTTATGTTCAAGATCATGGCGTAGGAGAGATAGACATGGCTACTTACGAAAACATTTCAAAAATCATTGACACCAGAAAGCTGGATGTGAGCTGCAACGTCCGGGCACATGCTGTTTTATTAGCCAAGTTCTTTCAAGATCCAAGCTCTGTTAATGACCCTGTCATTGCTGGTAAAGCGAATTAAATTGACGCATATTTATTATAACTAATAGTTGTATGAAGCTTATCCAATTATAACACAAATTTTTTTATAAAATCTCACTTTTAACATAGTAAAAATGAGTTTTTTTGGTTTTATCGATCATAGTTTTCATATATTGCTTCAGTGTTATGTTTCAAATTTAAATCTTAGTTATAACATTAGATTTAGACATTTAAGTAACTTAAAAAAGGGCATCTATCCTCAAAAAGTAAGGGAAGCATGCAGTTATCTATGCTTTGTTTCTTTAAAGCTTTGTTTTTGTATCAGCATAGGCAAGTTTTTGCCGAGGGGGTAAAAGTCAGTTTAAAACCGACATGGCATGACTTCATATGCATTCATAAAATTTTAACACCATACAACTATAAGTAATTACTTGAACTAGAACTATTAAAAGTTTAGCTGTTGTTTACATTATATAGTGTAAATTCCTAAAATGATTTTTATGCAATCACACAATTAATTATTAGGGCATTGTCTCTAGTTTGATTTCCGTGTCCTTTTACAATATGAGAAATGAAAAACTGTTATCCAATTTTCTGTCACTTAACAAAAATTAACATTAAATATTAATAATTGTAAAAACTGTTAAACTATAAAAAAATGTGCACTTTACACTAGATTTAAGTATAAAATTCTTATAAAAAAGATACAATTCTTATTAAAGATATAAAAAGATTTAAGTATAAAGCTTCTCATTTACACAATGACTTTATTTATTACTTTCAATTTACAGGACTGTGCTGGCAGTTAGAAAGTGATCCTAATCCACGTGTGCGACAAAACATTGTCAGTATTATTGCTGCGTGTGAAGAAACCATTGTTCCCATCACAAAGAGATTCTTGTTTGATAAAAATGCAGCTGTCCGTAACGCAGCTCTGTTGCATATTTGCAATCGAATCAGTCCTCGCTCGTTTTCCACCAAGCAGAGGATTATGATTCTGAAACAATGTTTCTCCGATCCTTCTGGTAAGTATTAGATGGTAGATTTAAAGTGTTCTTAGATTTGCTCAGAGGATTAAAATGCAATTTTTATTCTCATGAATTAATGAAAAGTGCATTATTTTTAAAATTTTGTACCATTTAGTACTTATTGAAAACAGAGAATATTATTTATTAATTTCTCTGCAGTCGAAATTTCTATTCTGAATTTTTAAAAAAAAATTGGTAACTGACTGACATTTTATGAGTGCGTGTAAATGTATTCCATTACTAGTAATTTTGCACCTTTTGATTTGGGTAAGTGTATAAAATGTAACTTTATAGTGTAGGTAACAATTTAATTATAATTTTTTGTAAAACTTAAGGGCGGAAGTTTAAGAAAAGAAAAGTTTCGAAAGTGTAAGAATTTCACACTTAAAATGGTGGATTTTTTTTACTGTCTGTTTAAAAGCAATTTTTCCTCTATAAAAATATATATTCAAACAATGAACTCCAGTGTGTTAAAATAGAGATAAAATTTTTAAAATGGAATATGACACAAAGTATTCACTTAATTTTGAAATTTTGGTACAGAGGTTGACATTTTCGTAGAATTGCCGATAAATTAACGAAACCATAATAAAAAAATCTGATTTCAAAAGTTCTGTTAAAAAAACCTATGTAATAACAATCTTGTGTTTTCTTAATATTTGTTCTGGTTTATGCATATGAATGCTTTCATTCTTTTAGAGTTGGTTCGTCGAAATGCTGAAGAAAGATTAATTCCAGTTTGGTTTCGAGCATACAAGGACAAATTGTGCAGATTTTTTAAGGATCTCAGACTAGGAAGTGAAAGCCTTGACAATTTAATGTTTATTTCTAAGTTTTTGAAAGTGCTGTCGAAATGTGTGAAAATCGCTCAGATTGTTGAAGAAATAGACTTGGATTTGGAAAGGTGATATTTGTTCTCTACTATTTTATCAGTGTATTAACTCATAGTTATCATTATTTACTTAAACATTACATAATTTCATAATAGTTAAGTTAATTTCTTTACTCTTTTTGTGTGTATAAGCAGTTTAGCTAGTTGATGCTTTAACTGATGTTGGCCTAAACACTTTGAGTTACCTTTAAATTTACATTAATGACACTTTCTAATTAATCTTCGCCAAATACATTTACCTAGTTTTGTTTTACAGTTGCCTTCCTAAATCTAACTTGACTGCCGACAAAGTATTTTTGTGGCATCGTTTTTATCTACTTGGATATAAAGAAGAGAAGTTGTGCAAATTTTTGCCACAACCTGAAGTTTTAATAGATTTTATTTCAAAGTGAGTATGTATTTTAAATTTTCTTTATTAAATAAAACTCTTTTAAAATTAAACAAAACAGTTCATAATTTTTCGTTTTATTATATTATTCAACTGAAGGTAAAACAAACAAAAGCATAATTTTCATATCTAGTATGAATGTTAGTTTTTTTGGCTTTAAATTGCTGATCCTAGTAAGGCTTAGTGTAGCCATAAAAAAGCTGTAATAACTTGCAAATTTACCATGGTATGCTCATTATGGACTTGCTCTGAAAAGATATCACCAGGAGAGGTATGAAATAAATTTGACTTCGATAAATTGTCCTTTAGAGGTACCAATCTAAAATTTGCTTTGTAGAATTTATTGCGATTCAAGCTATTAAAATAACCCTTTAAGTATCGCTTGGGCATGTATATTAGGGTGGGCCGAAAAAAGCAAATTTTCGAGTACAAACTTCTAATAGGACTCAAAAGTTGCGTATTGTCATGCTGATTACTGTAAAAATAATAAAAAAATTCCCATTTGATATTAAGTGCTGCCGCAAAGCGGTTGAAGTTTGCAAAAAATGCAAAAAATCAACTCATTTTAATTTTACCGTCAGAATTTACAGATTAAAATTAATGCTTTTGAAGATAAATTATATCGTTTAGTTATGTATTGTTATCAAATAAAAATTAGAATAAAAATTTTATATGAAATATTTTATTTGTGAAATTTTTTTAAAAATATGCAATTTTGAAGAAAAATCACAAATTTATAGCTATGCAAACTGGATCGAATTTTAAGTTAAGGTTGTGAAAAAGTACTCTTAAACACATAAAAATGGGATTTATAATATATTTACCCGATATAAATAGCAGTATATCGGGTAGCAGTATGAGTAGACACTTTAAAAAGCGGGGCCGTCACGCGGGTAATGGATCGTACATTTTTAAAACTATTATTATTTTAAATATCGAATTTGTGAAGTTAAAACGAAGTTCGAGGAGTTTCCCTGAAATTAATCAAAATTGAAGTTCAAAGTTTAAATTTACTCAAATATCTATACGTTTGAGCAATTTTCATAAATACCCCTACATGTATTTTACCATGTTCGAAATAAGCGCTGTGCTGCACATATAAGTTGAGAAACATTCTAAATTTTTTATGTAGAATGGATTGACAACTTTCAAGGGAAGAGTGGTAACTATTACATTACATATAATGTATACTAGAGAGGGAAAAGGGGATTTAGCTTTTGCCTTTTTGACACGTGGCCACTTGAGAATATATGAAGTACTTTACATCTGGCACGCCACTTGAAAAATTCTCGATGCAGTTCAATGCAATGGTTAGTTTCAATTTAGCTACAGATCTAGAAACAGCTAGTAGCAGATTTCTATTGGATTTACATTGTTCTTGTGATTTTGTACGCGATTGTGGTGATTTAGAAATGGCGTGCAAACGTAAATTTTTAGTTACAAGGCAGGCAAACCGATGTCTAATTTTGGGTCTACCCAGAACACTAAGTGGAGCAAACCTCCCAACGTATGAAGACATGTTGCTGCATTATTTAGAAGTTTTAACGAATGGAAACGAAGATTTAGCCGTTTTGTCAGTACCAGAAAGAGTTGCTATGGAAATTGAAAATATATATCAAAAAGCTTCTATACCAGTGGTGAGTTATGTGAGAGTTATCCAAATGATAAAATCTTTTCATGATGAATATCGAAATTGAAAAAGAAGTTTCAAACGAGATCATGGGAAGGATAAATTTAAGTTTAAACTGGAAAATTTCATACATAATGCAAAACACGAGCTGTTCGATATTGCAGCGTGCAAATGCATCATTACGTTTTCGTGCAAATGCGAAAAAAGTGCATGCAATTGTGACTGTTCTGCAGTTGTGGAATGCAAGTGTGCAAAAGATAAAAAGATCCCACCTTTAGAGAGAAAGTTTGTTTTTGACCAAAGAACAACTAGATTGACATTTATTGGAAACGTGGATAAAAAGGAAACTATGAAAATTATGAAAAGAAATGAAAGAGCTCGGGCGACATTGAAGGAAAAAACTGGTGCAGTTCACAATGCTCCTTGTACTGCCGCAAGTCCAAGTACTGTCACAAGTGCTCAAAGTGTAGATAACACTAACAGTAAAGTTGGATTGGCTTCAACTTCGTCTCAAAAGAGGGTGGTGAACTTAAAAGCAACAGCTTTAGTTAGTGACCTTAGTTTAGTTTCATTCGAGCGACATTGCTTTCGAGATCACTTATGCCCAAATTTGATAGTGAAAATTTAGAATGTTTCTCAACTTATATATGCAGCACAGCGCTTATTTCGAACATGGTAAAATACATGTAGGGGTGTTTAAGAAAATTGCAAATTTAAACTTTGAACTTCAATTTTGATTAATTTCAGAGAAACTCATCGAACTTCGTTTTAACATCAAAAATTCGATATTTAAAATAATAATAGTTTTAAAAATGTACGATCCATTACCCGCGTGACGGCCCCGCTTTTTAAAGTTTCTACTCATGCTGCTACCCGATATACTGCTATTTATATCGGGTGAAAATATTATAAATAGTATTTTTATGTGTTTAAGAGTACTTTTTCACAACTTTAACTTAAAAAACGATCCAGTTTGCATAGCTATAAATTTGGGATTTTTCTTCAAAATTGCATATTTTAAAAATAATTTCACAAATAAAATATTCCATATAAAATTTTTATTCTAATTTTTATATGATAACAATACATAACTAAACGATATAATTTATCTTCAAAAGCATTAATTTTAATCAATAAATTCTGACGGTAAAATTAAAATGAGTTGATTTTTTGCATTTTTGGCAAACTTCAACCGCTTTGCGACAGCACTTAATATCAAATGGGAATTTTTTTTATTATTTTTACAGTAATCAGCATGACAATACGCAACTTTTGAGTCCTATTAGAAGTTTGTACTCGAAAATTTGCTTTTTTCGGCCCACCCTAATGTATATGTCATATTTAAGGTCATACATTTCGTTGATAAGTAGCATTATTGAATCATGCAAGAGTCTTTTATAACGTGTGATGGCCAATACATTTAACCACTAGTCTAGCGTATTAACGTATTCAATTGAAATGTACATTTAAAGTGTGCAGTTTAAAATTGTGTGAAAGAAATTGCAAAAGTGTGTCAATTTAATTTATAAAAAGATTGTAAAAGTATAAGTTTAAAAAAAATGTTTTTATTCTATAATTTTTTAGATGCATTATTTTCTTAGTTTAAATATTCAAAACATTGTCAACTATCCATAACACATTTGGTAGTGAAGCGTTAATCAACCCAAAAAAAACACAGCTCAGATGCTGTTTTTATTATCTCTTGCTTCAGTAACCATTCTTGTCAATAACACAAGAAATTACGAGGAGCTCAGACTTCATAGGATGGTTTTTGCAGACGTAAAGTAGCCCAGAGTTTTGTGATAATGTTCCAGAAACATCACTACAACCCATTGTTACCTTGACCTTAGTGTGAAGTACATCTAACAACCAAATGAAACTGGAGGGGTCCATTTTGAATTTTTCATTGTGGAAGTGATCTGGTACTTAAAGGGTGAAATCTCATCAATTTGCTATGATTATCGTTTTACTTATGTTTTTTAATGCTTTCTTAAGGGGGAATAGGACAGAGAATCGGCTTCTCAAGCGAAGGCTTCTCTCTGTGTTAATCCTATGGGAAAAAAATAAAAAGTCTGCCACATTTCTCCAGCTGTATTCAGTATTTTTACAAACGTTTTTTTTATATGATACATGTAGCTGATTTGTACGTCCCTATAATCGCTGTTTTTCAAATTTCGATCTAGTTTATATTGTAAAACTATTTATTAATAATCAAAAAATTATTTTAACCAATTTTAAAAAAATGCGATTATAGGGACCTACAAATCAGCTACATGTATCATATAAAAAAAAACCGTTTGTAAAAATACTCAATACAGCCGGAGAAATGTGGCAGACTTTTTATTTTTTCCCCATAGGATTAACACAGAGAGAAGCCTTCGCTTGAGAAGCCGATTCTCTGTCCTATTCCCCCTTAAGCGATAAAGTTTTAGTATAATTGATAGTAAAAAAATTAGTTATCTTGGGAAGTTTTTAGCTAATAATAATTCTTTTTTCTTAATATTTGTTTTATATTCAATGTATAGTTTTAGTTTATAATTTTATTTTAGACATTTCCCTTTAATTAATTTTATTATCAAACAAAAATATCAGCTTCAACTAAAGAATTTTTTATATTTTTTCCCCCTTGTATGCAATAGTTTTTTAAAAGGTTAAATTTTTCTCTTTAGACAATTCACAAGCTCTGCGTTTGAGGATGATCAATCTAGTATCTTCAATGAACTTAGTTTATTTGCAATGCAAGTAATTGCTGATGCAGGGGCAGATAAATGGTTTGTTTGGACAACTCGTAATATTTTATAGCTTAAGATTTGTGGGGACATATTTGATATTACTTTCTGCATGTCTGCATTCATAAATGTTTTACAAATATGGATTTTTGTTAATCTAGAAATTGATTCTTAATGTAACATTTAATTAGCCATAAAGTTTAAATCATACTAACAATTTATTTTAGGATTTCTGTGCGAAAAATTATATTGTGATTAAAATAAAGCTATGAACTTATGTTTCTCTAAAGAATTAAAACCTGATTTGTTATAGATCAAGGAATTTTTGTTTTAATTAGTATTAGTTTCAAATTTAAACCATATTAACCCTCTGAGGGATAAACTTTTTGGCCAAAGCGTAAACTTATTTCATTGCATTACATTTAAAATTTTAATGTTTAAAGGACTCTCTCAACACTTTAAATTTTAAATTCCATAACATTAAAAAAAATTAAATTTTTAAGAATATCAAGTGTTTGTTCAATAAAAAGTGTTTTTTTATATTCTATATTTTTATTATATATTTTTTATATAGTGAAGAAATCTTCCCAGTGATTTTAAATATGATGAGAAATCCTTATGTGGCCCATGATGTTATGCCCTATATTGTAACCTTGTACATGACATATGCTCCAAAAGAAAAAAGTATCATTTATGGAGAAATAATGCAAGCAATTGAAGATTTACAAAAACTCATTCAGTTCACACCAGGAGAGGTATGAAATAAATATTATTTCTATGAATTACAATTCATCCGTTTTTCAAATATTGATGTACAGATTCCTATGCAATGAAGGGTTTTTTCTCTGTACTCTTCAAATTAGTTTTAGCTATTATTTTCCATCCTATATTTAGTAAATGTTAACCCTAATTTTTTTATTTGTTTATACGGTTTTATGGATAAAATTAAAGATTTCAAAATAAACGAATCCTCCTCCCAGACAGAATACTAAAAATTGTGATCTGAAAATCTTTTATTTTTTCCAAAATAATGTAGTTGTGTCATTTAGGTAGTAGAAATAAAATAGTTACAAATTGTGCAATGAAGTGCATTAATAATTTTATATATATAAAAAAAACCTTTTTTGTTTTTTTATTTGCATCATTTTAAAGACATAGAGCAAAGAATTCTATCAATTAAGTAGTTTATCTAGTAATTCATTAATATTTTTGACCTAGTGATATACTAAGAAAATCGTGCTCTTAAAAATGCTTATAACTTAGTTTACTCTTAGGTAGTTGACAGGTGCAATTTTTTTCTAATGACTTTCAAATATGTAATTCTGTAGTATAATTAAGTTTTTTCATAAATCAGAAAGGACAAATTCTTAATATAATTATGTCTCAGTTAAAATTTGTTATTGTATTGTTTTTATTTTTAGTTCAATATAATGCTTATGTTTATTAAATACTTGTGATGTAATCTAAAGTATCCAATGCAAAAATTTAAATTTATTGTTTTAAGTTTCTATTTAAACTGTTAAATTTAAACTTTTTATTACAACTAATTTTATGTACAACTAATTTTAACTATTCATTTATTTAACTTCCCTACCTTATTTGCAGGAAAAAAATATTGTGCTTAAAAGTCTTTCAATTGTTTCTCAAGTATTTTTAGAAGCAGACACTCTGACAAACGAATTAAAAAGCATGAAAGACAATTTGGTATGTTCTAGAAATAGTTTATTGTATTTATGTCGCCCGGGGAAATGCCAGTGGGCTGGGCATTTGCCAAAAGCATTTTTAAATGCTCAAAATAGAGCATTTATGTATAAATATTATTTTGCTTTTACTTTGAAACCAATATTAGTTTTAATCAAGGTTTGCGACCCGCCCACAAACCCCCCCCCCCCCCCAAAAAAGAAACGGACGTATTTTTTCCTGAAAAATACTTACCTTAAAAAAACCAATAAAACCCAGGCTCAAGTATTTTTTTTTTCAAAAATATTAATAATTTAGAATTTTTGTGTGTGATTTATTTAAGAAAATTATATTTTTATTAATTTGAAAGGTAACACAGAATAAAAAATGTCTAAGCTTACATATTTCTCTTTCTTAAAACAATAGACTTTTACTAAAATAAGAAAATGATTGCAATTGTTGCAAAGTTTAAAAATGAATGGGTTTTTATTTTGTCTTTTTAAGGTTTTATCTAAAATAACAGTTCAGTTATTAAAAAGAGAACTATTTTAAAAATCAAACAAACAACTTTCAAATTTAAAATAAAAAATTTGGTTTCATCCTTGACGCATTTATGGTACCATCTTACTGTAATAGTTAAGTAAAGAAGGCTAGAGTAGTGGTAGTAAAGTAACTAGATAAAGAGTTTCTGATTTTCATACTGTTCAGTTCATACAGGGAGTTTGTTCACTTAGGTTTAAATTTGTAAATATATAAATAAAACAACTAAATAGTAACAAATGTACTTGGAATTGAAAAGGCAAAAAAGCTGGTTAAATGTCATCGCTTCTTAAATCAAGGTAAAACTCTGTAATCAATTAAGTAATATTTATTTTTTAATTAAAAAAATTATGCAAAGTAAGTTCTCACTTTATTTTGTATCATTAAGATCCTATAAAAGAGCAAAATCAAGGTTGAAAATTGATTTTCCCCATTAAAATTCATTTAAATTTATTAAAAAAAAATTATTAGTTTAGACCCGAGTTTTTCTCTTAACTGAAATTGCTCTCTTCTTACAATAAAACTTATTTCAACCAAACAGTGGCATTATAAGGTTAAATTAAAAAAAAAGAACAATAGAACCCAATAAAACGCAAAATAAGCCAAATAAAACCCATCCAGGCTGGGCTTTAAAAAAAAAAAAAGGTTTTTTTTTCAAACCCTGGTTTTAATAAATATTAAAGCTTTTATTTTATGAATTATAAACGCCATTATAATTGGGTGAATTTTTTTTCTAAATTGTAAAAGGAAATCTTTTAGCTAATAAACAGTATATACATAAAGTTGTAGTTGTGTTACTGAAATTTGATTTGTTATGCAGCTGCTTCTTGCAACAATTTCTGCTTGATATTGAGGGCTAATTTTTTTTTACTAGTTTTGTTTTCGGTTTTGTCTGAGTCAAGTATTTGCTATACTGAGTGTTAGTTAGTGTATATTCTATAAGCATTCTTGCAATATGGTAAAAAAAAGGACCTTTCGGAATATTTAGTTCCTTTAAAAGGCAAGGGAGTTGTCGTTCGTAAAAAATATTGTAAAAATACTTATTCCAAAACTAAAAAATCACCAAAATAAAGGATATATACAAATATTATATAAAGGTTTTCATCAATTATAAAATTTGATATTATTTGGTGTCTATTATCAATAATTTTGTTTGACAAAAAAATCAATATTTTACAGAAATAATTGAATATCTCAGAAATTCATAAGAGCCCGGCATTTTTGGAATTTGGCATTTGCCCTGGCATTTTAAGTGGGCATGTGCCCCAACTTGTAAATGCCTGAGCCTTTTACATCACTATTGGTGCTATGGATAAAACACTTGTAAAATATAAAACATCTTTAGAAACAAAAATGTAAACAAGAAGAATTACTTACTTTTATTACTATTATAAAGTAATAAGTAATGTATAGATAAGTCGTTCTAATTTCTGGTGATAGAGTGGTAGTTAAAATAGGTTCAATTGTATTTAAAAAGCTTCTGTCAATTTATGAATTTATGTGTTATAGATTTTTCTTTCTTTTAGATTGTTCATCATTTAAGTTCTGAAGATCTAACGCTGAAGAAAAAATCTCTCAGTGCACTTGCATTATATTGTAAATTAGACAAGGAGGAAGCAATAGCCTCCTGGTCGCTTTTTACAAATGTCAGTTGAAGTATTTATAAAATTTTTGGATTCTGTTATAGTTACTGCAAAGTGAAATGCAAAATTGAATATTATTTCTATTATAATTATAGATTAATGTATTGTTTTTCTATGAAGTGTAACTCTGACTTATAAACTGAAAGTGTCGGATGAAAAATCCTTAACATATGAAGTTGTAAAGCATTTTATTTAATGAACTCAATCCATTAAAAATGCTGTTGATAAAAATGAAATACTCGGTATCAACCCATGCTCTAGTGTCACAGGTCCAACATCAATTTTATATGGGAGATTTGATAGTTTTTCAGTAGATAAATGTTAAATATATATTGAATTTGTCCATTGTACTGCTCTTTATTCCTGTTTCATAGATGTTTGATCTTCATTTTTAGCCTACTTTTCTTTTTTTAATTCGAAAGTATTAAAAAAATTAAAAAGTAGGTATTGACATGCGGTCGATGTCTGTCTGTCCGTACCCCCCTTCCAAAATCGGTTCTATCCATCGGATCTTAAAAATTCTTTTTTTGTTAGAAAGCTATGACCTCAGATACCCAACTTTCATACTTTTTGTCCGTCTGTCTGTACGTCCGGACGGACATAAATCTACTATCTTTCGGCGAATTTCCCATTGAATTAGCATTGAAATTCAATTTTGAGTCATTTAAATCACTGTTGCCAAATCAACAATGGCATGAGAAACTTTATTTATTTAAACATATTTGAAGCAAAATATATTTCATGAATCAGTTTGAAATGACGTCATAAAAGTAGCACAATTTGATTCTTTAATTATTCATTAATTATCTACCAAGAAAGCGGCAAGGCATACTTTTGCATGCAATTATGCTTAGTTTTAATTTACATTTCTTATTTTTTAGTGCAGTTCGGAGTAGTTTCATTACTTTTGTTATTAATAAATATTTAATTATTCTTCGAACTACAAATAAATCACGAGCAGATGATAAATAATATTTAATTAATTTACGAAAGAATATTAAGGAAAATAGTTGAATTTGGCTTTTAGAAGTTTAAATTATAGCTGGGTGCTGTGTTTCGATTTTTTTTTCTAATGTGTATAAATGTAGTGTAGAAACTGTTGATGATATTTACTTTAGGAACCAAGTTTTTTTTCCCGATTAGAACTTCAGTAAGTATTTAAGTAATAGGAAAGTAGGCTATTTTAGTTCTTTATGAACTTCTTGTTTTATAATCAAGTTAATTGAACGATAAAAATTACAATGTATCGTTTAATTTGATATTTTATTTAAGAAATTTTTAAAAAACTTCTTTAACTTTTTCAGGCTGCTTTTATTGCTTCTTCGGATTTGAAAAATATCCTCTTGAAAGGCGCTTTTGACATACTAAACTGTCATGGACTGGATATATTTTCTGACTGTGAGGAAGAACAACTTGATAGCACTTTAGAAAGCCTTTTACTGAATTTGGAGGTAAACTAAACGTTGCCGTATTAATATTTAAATTTGTTTGTCAATAGAAATGTCTGAATAGGAAATTTTAATGCAATATAAATTTGTTCCAAGTATTGAATGATTTAATTAATAAGAGTTAGGACATTATATTGGTCCAATCTTTGTTTTATCAGAAATACAGCAATTTTGTTAATAAATTGTTTATGGTTTTGCATTGAATTAATTATAATACAGATATTTTTCTTTAATGAAAAAAAAATCATTAAATTAATGAAAATGAGTTTTTAAAAGTGGTAGTTTGCGTAAGGTCTTCACTGTGGCTTTCTAAAAATAAAAAAAAATGGTTGTGAGGCACTTTATAACAGCTTTAGTTGAGCATAAATCTTTTTACTGTTCATAGCCATTAAGCTTTAAGCACTTAAGCTAGTCTTAAGCCTTTGTATGTACTATAAAAGCATACCCTTGCCCTCAAAAACCAATCAAACCAAATGTGTATAATTAATTTTTAATCTAAAAGAAATGACTATGCAGTCATATAAATCAAAATACAAGTTAAGTTCAAAATATGTTGTTAGTTTGTATTATGAATATTATTCTGTTTACAGGATGATGATAAAGAAAGAAGCATTATGGTGCTGGGAATTTTAAAGCTTTACTTGTGTCATTATACCTTTTCTCCAAACATATTGGCAAAATTAATTTTACTATATTTTAATCCTGAATCATATTCAACAATGAAAGATATAGAAACTTTCTTAAAACTGTATGGAAAAACAAAGTAAGTATATTTTTTTGAAATTTAATTACCTAGTTTTACTTATTTTCTTTGATTTTTTATATTTCTATAAGACCTCTTAGACTTTAAACTCTCAACAATAAGGCATTATTTTGTAATACAGTAGAACCTCGATTATCCGGTCTACTTTTGACTGGGGGTAGCCGGGTAATCTAAAATTCCGGATAATAGAGAATTTTCATTAAATAATAAAACTTTTTGATACAGAGGAGCGCCGAAAATTTGCACACCTCAAATCTGCAGTACAAAATCCGTAAATATTCAATTTTAGTGTTAAGTTATCAGTGAGACTTCTTGGAAAAAGCGCTCAGAAATTCGAAATGTTTTAGCAGAGTTCTGGAAAAGTTCTTTTTTTTTGTAGTACAGATATGGAGTCTAACAAGTTCAGTAGATTCACAGAATTTCTCAAAAATTTAAGATTGCCAGAAATTCGCTTTTATATTTTAAGCTGTGGAAGCTTTGATATTTTAAAATCACTGCGGTTTCCCGATTTAATAAACCCCAATAATTTCCTGATTTGAATTTCGGTGTAGAATTCACATTTCAGAATCACTGGATAATTCCAACTTTTAATCATGAAAGTTTGCCAATTTCAGTATCACCGGAGATCACTTTTGAATCGCTGTATGCATATTTCTGAAACTGCTTTCTTTTGTGAACAACCGAAAATTTGTGGATTGTTGGAGAATTTTTTTTATGTTGACTTAGAGACTATTGGTTAACAGAGAGTTCCGGATAAAAGAGGGAAGGATAATTTAGGTTCTACTGTATTAATGCACAATTAATTTATATTTTTATTGTTTGTTTTTCAGGCAAGAAGCAGAATGTTTATGCCAGACCTATTTAACTGTTATCGATCTTCTATTTGATTCAAACAAACATGGTCCATACCACAAAATCAACGTTAAAAAAGTTACTCTGCAGTTGTTGGAGTTTGGAAAATCCTTTGAAAACTCTAAAAGTTCTGTTCTAGAGGTATTTATTTCAAAGAATAGCTTATAAATTTGCTTTTGCATAATATTAAAAACACAATTATGGTTAAGTACTGTTGTTTGGTGTGCTTGAATAGTCTTTGCCAATGGCATTATATGAGTATGGATCTTTCTCTGTAGGGTGGTTTAATAGATGAAGGTCTGCAGGGCAGTAGTGTAGAAACCTTAATAATTTATTCTTTGAATAAACTATTTAGCCTAATAAATAAGCATGGTTTGTTTTGGATCCAGAAATAGTTGATGTAGATAGTTTTTTTTTATTCTAACATATGACCAGAATAGTTGTTCCTTGTTCAAGGTTTCATAGGGTGGAGTGTTCTTCGACTGTATTTGGTTAATTTTCTGTATTGATTCACAAAAGTACAACTATTTTTACGTAATAGTAATTCTAACACCATTTAAGTTGTAACACATCCACTTCTATGTAAAATATGGACCCTTTTTTACTGCAGTACATGTCTGTTAATAAGAATTAAATAAACATTTATATTCAACTTTTTTAAAGTTTTCATTATTTGTCAAAGGCAAGAAAAGACTTATGAAAGCAGTTAGAAATGAGTCTATTGAAAATCTGTATCTAAATAAATTTCTTTCATTCGACAGGAAAATTTTGAAGATTTGGTTATTTTGAAAATAACAAAGAAATTTTTGAAAACACCATGGCGACTTCAATCAGCAGATCTGTATACTATCTGCAATCTAATTACTCCTAAAAATGTAGACAATTTAATAAAACTGAAGGAAAATATCAAGTTAGTTATTGAAGTGAGTAAAGTGTTTAGTTTCTAATATTTTTTAAATAAAAAACTTATGAATTAAATAAAAAAATAAGTAATTTTGTTCAAGTTGGAGCCTAATAATTGTCTTTGAAAACTTTATGGCAGGTATAGGGGTCGCCATGCCATACAATGTATTCAGAAGAGATTTTGACCTTATAAATAATCACAATTTTATTATTTTCCTTGCCATATATGTTTAAAATACAGTCCGTCATCGCAGGGCCTATACTTGTATCATTGCAATGGTTAAATATTTTTTAAAAATTATTTTAGCGCAGACTGTTATAGTTATTGGAAACTTTTTTCAAAATAATTTTTGCATTGAAAGAGAAGTTAGGGTTTTTTCTACCTTTAATAAATCAATTCCTTTTTTTATTTTAGATACATTTTAATTACTAGTTTTACATTGAATTACATTCAAAACGCTTTTTCAATCATTGTTTCACTATCTTTATTTAATTCTTTTCTTCCTTCTCAGAGTATGAATTCAGCTGTATACCAGCAGACTAATCCATTCACCAAGAAAAGCACCAAACAGTTCTCGGCTTACATGAAGAAGATTCAAAACGCCATCAACACTGCTCCTTTAGTTTTCGAAGCACCTAAGCAGCCTTCCCCACTCGAGAAAAGGCTGTTTGCTGATCCCCCCACAGATGAGTCCATCGATTCATCCAAGGACATAGAAATCGAGGTTGATGCCTCACCACCTTTAAGAGCCAGCTTGGACGAAACAGGCAACAACAGCGAGAAATCTCCGGATTCTGATAGTTCTCTTCCCGGAACACCTGAAAAATCCTTTAGATCTCAAGATGTGTCTGCAACATTTAAGACTCCTGCTCCACCAACCAAGACACCAGCTTCTAGAAAAGCACCAGCTTCTAAAAATACTCCTGCACCAACTAAAACACCAGCTCCAAGAAAGACCCCAGCATCAGGAATGGCTTCTTCTACGAGAAAAACCCCAGGGACTGCTAAAAGCAGAACAGCACGAAAGAAAGTGCCCGATCAAGTGCAATTGTCAGTTGACCAATCAGAGTTTTGTATAGAAAATGTGGATTCCAATTGAATTAATGTGTTATTTTAAGCTAATGGTGTGTAGTGTTATCTAATGGACTATTTTTGATAGTTGGTGCATAAATACAATTTAGTATTTTTCTAGAACGACTATTTAGATTGTAGTAAAAATTTTATATTAATTTTTTTGCCAAAATTAAACAATAATTGCAGATTTTAATTTAATATTTGTTTTTAATTTTTTTCTCACGGATTTTAGGCTATTAGCTGGTAAGCATTTTGACCAAAATTTGGATCAATCTTAATTTGGTATGAAAACCGAAATTCGCCTATGTTGCTACTATTTTTTTTGTCAAAAACTTGTCTTTTTCTTGTGCTATATTTTTGCAGGTCTTACAAATACAATTTAGTATTTTTTAGTATGTTTAATTTGCTTGTATTAATATTTGTGCCTTATTTTCTTTTGTTTAAATAAAAATATTTAACTTACTACTCATTTATTTTGTCTTAACTAAAACTTCCTTTATATCAATGCATGACTGGAGGCTAAATGTTGATTTTTTCTATTGCTTAAAATATAAGGCTATATTTCTATGTAGAAGTTAGGTAATGCAGTAGACTTTTAAAAAAGTTCTTAAAAAATATTTTGAATAAAATCTTGTTTTACGTTTGCCACCTAAAATAAAAAAATTAAATGCATTTAGGATATTTGTAACATAGTGAAATATTGGTTTGCATTCTTGTCTTAGTTTAATTTTGCACAATATAAAGCAGCTTGAAAATTAACTTTGAATTAACTATTATAATTTGGATCCAATTTTACTAACTTGATTTTAATAAAAAAAACCCTCTCAAATTGAGTTTTCTTAATAACATAAAGCCAAAGACAATAAAATATTCAAAGTGTTATAAAATATTTATTGTGCATTTCAGTACACTTATCTTCACCTTCATAAGCATATTTACAGCTATCAGACACTTAAGAACTTCGTATAGAGGGTACAGAGTCAAAAATTCACAACTTGAAATACAATGTGCTTATTAAAGGCTATAAATACACAATCATTAAAGAATAGTATGTACCTACAAATAGAATTTAAGTAATCATTATTAAATATAAGATTAAAACCCTGATTTTTCTACTTCAGTTGAAAGGTTGGAAAATAAATTTTCAGTGACTTCAATATTTTTAGCTACAAGCCTGTGCTTACGTTTAGAATAAGAATATTTTAAGTTGGTGAAATTCTGACTCTGTACTCCATTTATAATAGAATGCAATAACCATGCTAAACAACAAAAACCGATGATTGTATTATATTCAATAAAAAATAATGTGTAACAAACAAGAATGAAGTAGTTCTAATATACAATGTATGTCTGTAATCAGCTTATTTCTGAAGTTAAAAATCTGAATCTAATTAGAAGTAATATTTAGTCATTAGAAGAATCAGCCACATTGTGATCATCTACCGCATTATCAATTTCTTCATATTCAGAAAGTACCTCATACTCTTCTTGAGAATTTTCATCATTTTCCAAACCAGACATTTGAGAAGATTCCTCCACTACAATACAGTTTCCAGATTCAGAAATTGGATCATCCAAAATAGATGCATGCTCTTGAATAAAACTTGAGTTTGGAGATCGAACAACAGTACATCGAGATTCAATATCTGACATTCTACCTTCCATTAGAATAGACCTGTCTTCGAGAATAACTTCGGTTCCCAGCCTTGAAGAAATTCCTTCCGAAATGAATGACGAAGAAATATTACTGATAGAAGGTAAACTATATTGCAATGAAGGTAAGTTTTGTGGCTCAGACGAAAAAGAAACAAAAGGGTTAATGCTGGTTGGAACATGCTCTTCTGAGCTTTCACTGTTAGAAAAAGTAGGTGGTGATGAAATTGCTTTAATCTGTTCACTGATAGAGAAATGAGTGGCATCAAGGGATGATGACTGAATTGAATCTTCAAACTCCCCTATATGTGAATACATACTTAATTCAGCATTTGCAGATGAGGATAAATTTGGAACGGTAAGAATATTATCATCACAAACACTTTGATATGAAGACATTCCGTCGTCCATTTTAGACTCGGCTTCTCTAGATACCCCAGAAAACCCATCCTCATTAAAGGAATATTTTTTCCCAAAAGTTTCATCATTTAATGAGAATTGAACAACTGAACATGATACATTGTCATCTGTAAGAACTGACTGTGACAAGTTATTTTGCTCACTTGCAACAGATTCTGACACTTCACTGCTATGGTCACCATCCTCAGGTACAGCTATAACACCTTCATTTATAGGTGTAGTGGAAACATTAGGTGCCACTTCTTCCTGTAAAGGCACCTGGATTTCAGATGATGAAAATATTAAGTTTCTATTCAAAATATCAGCTTCATTTGAGGCTTGTATAAGTAATTGTTCACCCTCAGGAAATGGTATAAAATTTCTATTAGTAGATGTACCCTCAACTTGGCCTGCACATACTTCAGGTCTATTTGAAATGGTGTTTGGTTCTTGCAGAATTATTAAGCTACCTTCAATAAATGAACACTGACCACTTTCATCTAATGATATAACCTGGAGGTTGGAGCTGCGTATAGGGGAAGGCATTGATGATATTTCATCATCCACATTTCTTGGTCGATTGGAAGGATTCAACTCGCTGGATGATTCCAATGGTTGGGCAAAATTTTCACACAAGGAAGATTTCTTACTGCTATTTGACGATTCTGAAACTTTCAGACTGCTGGATTGGGGAGATTCTACTATTTTCACATTATCCAATGTACTAATGCTTTTAGATTCAGAATCAGTAGAAGTGTCTTTGACAAAACTATGAAGACCTTTATTTACTTGGCTAGACGACTGTACAAGATCAGGTTGTACAGATTCTGAAATGTCTTCAGATGTTAAAGGTGATTTAATTGTATGGGAATGAGTTTTACCAATGTCTGATGATCGACTTACTTGCTGCTGATTACCACAATATTCTTCTGTAGAATGAGTTTCTCTTTCTGTAGATCCAGACACTTCTGTTTTAGATAAATCAGAATTTCTAACTGGACTTCGCGAAATATTGGGGTTTGTTACTTCTTTTAATCTATTAAAAGGTACTCCTACAGCTTCACTAATGCATGGTTCAGGAATTTCATTAGATGACCTAACATCATTTAAAGATGATTCAACAATTGATGAAATATTTTTTTCCATACCAAAATTGGTACTGTCAAAAAGCAAGGAGTTTCTGAAGTCACTTGCAGATGAAACCATAACTTCTAATAAAGATGGTCTAGGATCAGAATCAGTGCCTCTTTCAAATTGTGACACATTATCAAGTGGAAATGAAAATGGATGAGGCATAGATTCAACTTGTGGTTGATTTTGTAAACTTGAATTATCTGGTAAGTCTGAAATATTTGAATTGCCACTTAGTATTACCGATTCCCTATCTTGCACTTTTGCTACACCTGCAGATTTTGATGTACTTAAATTTTGAGGACTTGCATTGCTTTCTTTTTTTAGTATATGTTTCTTTATACGACTTCCACTAGCTGATGAGCTTGAAATAGAAGATTCAACCATACTTATATTACGACTTGAAGACATAGAAGAATCGCTCAGCAATGCTGGATTACTAGATTCTGTTTCTAAAACAGGTTCATTAGCAGCAGATTCAGCACTAGCCTCACTAGATAATGAGGCTGAAAATGGTTGTTCATTTGATGGACCAGCTACAACTCCAACACTGGAATTAGAGGATGAAGCATCAAATTGCAAGTTTCCACTCCAAACATAAGGTCTTCTCCCAGACGATTGGGAAACTTCGGAATTAGACGAAACTGTAGAGTTTGGTGCATTAGATGAAGAGTATATGGCATCATTAAAATAGCTGCTTACATCATTAGAAGATGAGACTTGAATGCTATCACTTTGTGATACATTGGAAGAAAGCACATAAGAATTAGTTTGGGTTTCTGATTGAGAAATTTGATTTTGTTCTCTTTCACTTATGGAACTAATAGTCGAAGGACCAGCAGTTTGACTTGAAATGGAATCACAAAGCTTATTGCTAGCAGTTGTATTTTTAAAGGATTTGTCAGAGGATGAGCTTGCAGCAGAATTGGATCCTAGAGAGCTCATTTCAACAAGTATATCTTCTGATGATTCACAAATATTTATTTCATTATCATTTGAATCACTTGCTTCATTACTAACATTCAAATCACTTGCTTCGTTTCCAACTTTCATATCACTGGAATTATTTCTTGGATATTCAACTTTCGATGGATCATCAGAAAAATCGGTGGATTGACATGCCTCTTGAGAATCCCTTTTGGAAATTTGAGACGAATATGTAACAGAGCTTGTACTTTTTTCAATATCATCAGAGGATTCACAAATGTCTTTATCCTCTGAAATACTAGGGTTGACATTATGTTCAAGAGCAGAACCAGCAGATGAAGGATACACTTCACATTCATTTGAACTTTCTACCCCTAAATTGAACAGCCGTTCTGCAGGTAGAATCAGATTGCCATCACCTGATCGAAATGACTGAGATACTTCACAACCAGAAGAGTTGACCGGCCTTGATTCTTCTGATTGAGAATTTGACTCATCGTTAAGGATAATTATATCATCAGATGACTCACAAATTTCTTCTATATCATTGGACTGATTAACAGCATTGCTATCAGATTGATTACTGCCATCCAAATTTGAATTGGACCTCTCACATTCATTAATACTGTCATCTTCATCTTGGTACATGTCTGAGGCTGAAGAACTCTCAAGCTCAAGTGATTGAGTAACCTCACATGAATTTCTATGTTCCTGTACCTTTGAATCAGAATTGGTGGCTTGATCACCTACAACGGCAGATGATCCACAAGGCTCTCCAAGTAATATAGTGTTTCCTGCTCTGAAAGATTGGCTAACTTCACATGCAGGATCTATTTTTTGCTCTGTAATATCATCATCTTGCAAAGATAGAATATCATCTGATGAAACACATTTATTGTTTGAATCTTCATTTAAGCCTCTTCTAGATGGACCACTGCTAAGCAAATTACTGTCAGAACCAGAGGCATTGTTAGCACTGTTAAATGATTGTGTTACTTCACAAGCCATTTGCCTCCCACTTGAAATTGCTGACTCCTCAATAGGTGCATTTAACATTTCTAATCCAGACTGATTGCTAGTACTATGGCTTTCTCGTAATTCATGGCTAGGAGCATCACATTCATTCGTTGTTAACCTTTCCTGTTCTGTATTTACAGAAGAAGTATTTGCAGCTGTTTTATCAGATTGGCTGACTTCACACCCTCTATTTCTAGAATTTTCATCAGACAAAATTGGTTCTTCATTAACATGTTTTTTTGAAATATCGCATGATGATACACACAAATCTTTACTATCGGTACCTGTTTCACTTGAATGTTCACTTACTTGATCAGTGGATTGACTGCACACTACTCCATCTGGAAAAGGCAATCCTAGCAAGTTTGTTTCCACCACTGTTCTGGGATCTTGTATAACAGATCTGTGTGATTGACTGACTTCAGATGTAGAACTTTCCGAAGCAAGGGAAAGCTGTGAGCCCCCAACTTCATCTGAGCTTTCTGCAACTAACCTAGAAGGATCAATCGATTCAGCAGGTGATCGATCAAAAATATTGTCAATGTCTGGTAAAATATTCTGAGAAAACACTTCACATTCACTAGCATCTTCTGGGGGTACAGGAAAATCTCTTTCAGAATTGTTGGATTGAGTTACCTCACAAGAAGACAGCTTCCTTTTGGATTGCTCACTTCTATCCACAGCTAATGGAGAATCAAAAGGCACACCACCTTCCACAACATTCATATTTCTTTCTTCCACAATTTCAATATCAAGATCACTTAAGTCTTGGCATTCCGGACTCAAAGGGTTTGAGGAAGTTTCACATTCATTAGAATCACTTACTTCTAAACAAATTATTGATGTCTTATTTTCGTCATCTAAAGATTGGCTAACTTCACAGTTAGTTGGTTGTATTGTGTCAGTCTGAGATGATTTTGAATATGAGGCATCAGTATCAGAGATTGATTCACCTGGATTATCTTGTTGGCAGGTACTACTTCTATGTTGTTGGGAAGTAGATGAGGATGCCCCATTATCTTCAAATTGTTCATTGGGTTCTTGAAAAACTTCTGATATAATTGGGCTGTCGGATGATTGGCAAATATCTAATGACGTGTCTGTGTTTCTAAGATAAACCATATCACCAGATGATGAACAGTTACCATCACCTCTTACTTCATCTGCATTTGTGTTTACGTTTGATAGTAAGCTTTTGTCAGTTGACGATTCAACTAATTGGTTTACAGTTTCAGAACTTGAATTCCTTTCAGCATCCAAAGAATAAGTAATAGAATGTTCAATATCAGAAATTTCATCTGACAGGACATTCTCCTCATTAACTGGACGGCTTACAATAGCTTCTTCGTTGAGTGTTGCTTTCATTGTAGTATTGTCAGAAAAATTAGCACTGATTTGGACTGTTTCTGAATTGCTTTCACCAAGCACAGAACTTCCTTCAGCACGATTAAGAGATATTTCTTCATTCATTGCATTATTACTGCTGCATGGCATATTCAAAAAAAATTTTCTTTTATTTTTTGCAATATCTTCTTCAACTTTCATTGCGGTTTTATCATTAACTTGTACATTTGGGGCTAAATGTATTCCACTAGAAGAGGTGCTGGTGGTACATTCAGAGACATCCAGTTTTTCTTGTACAGCAGCTTCATTTTTCTCAGATCTATCAGATTTTTTCTTTGATAATTTATCCTTACTTTGACATTTTTCTTTTGGACGATCAGGTACAATGATTTCAAGTTCATTTTTTACCAGATTGGGTTCATTATCTACTTGCATTTTATTTTCATCTGAGACTTGCTTAGATTTTTCTTTTAGATGTGTCTGAGAATCAGTTTGACTTTTTCTTTCAAATTTTGGTTTGTTTTTTTCAAGTACATTTGGTTCACTTTCAGCTTGCATTTTAACTTCATCTATTTCATGTTTAGATTCTATTTTTTTCTGTCTGTTTGGAACCTCCACTTGACTTTTTGTTTTCATTTCAGGTTCACTTTCTTTGGGTATATTTGGATCATTTTCTGTTTGCATTTGAACTTCATTTTTTTCTTGCTTTGACACTTCTTTTTGCTGTGTAGGAGTAGCATCCATTTGAACTTTCGGTTGCTTCTTTTTACTAAAAGGCCCCGATTCAGCATCCTCATTTTTATCTTTAATTAGATTGGTGTCAACAGTATCTAATTCTTCGCTTTTTTGAATGACAACTCGTTTTCTTTTTTGTCCTTTATTTTTTATGTTCTTGTTATCTTCTGGTATTAATGTATTATCCAATACAATGCTTTTAGAAGCTTTTTTCTTGGGTTGAATTTTCTTTTTAGGTTCTTCTGTTTTTCCTCCAGAACTTGAAGGTGAATCCAATATTTGCCTATTTTCTATGTCTTGAAGTCCAGATTCTGCAGCATTTGAAATAACTTGTGCAACACTGCTCTCTGTACTTAATTCCTCAGATTGTGCTTCAGAGGGCTTATGCTGTTCTAAATCAGTCATATTTTCAGAAATTTCTGAAGAAGTAGCATCTCCATTCGAACTTGGTACTGTACAATTCACCTCTTCACCAGTTTCCAAGTTTTCCTACAAATAAAAATTTTACTTATTATGTAAAATATTGCTGATAAACTTTTAAAAAATTGGAAAATTATTTAAATTTAAGGATTTAATATAAGGGCTGTATTTAAAGTGGTTTTTAAATTCCAGTTCTATTGTTCAGAGAATACTAATTTTGGAATAGAATTGTGAACTAGAATTAGGAATCTACAATTAAGAATTGTAAATTAATGATTCCTACACGTTTTAGGAATTTACCAGATGCTGTTCGTGTTTGTTTGACCCTATTTTTATTCTTTTACGTCATAAAGCATTTTAAACAGCCACACCAATTGAGTTTGCAGCCAATTGTGGATTGTCAATATGCTGCAAGATACTTTTTCCCAAGAGATAGGGACATTAAAGCTGTTTAAATTCGTCATGAGATTTCACAAGTTTATTCATAGAACGTTATATAAGCACTGAAATGAAACAGAAAGGGTTGAAATATCAGCTCGAAAGTCCACAATGACGAACACAGTAGGCAAACATCAGTCATTGATAAAGATTAGGTGCAGAAAGTAAAAAAAAAAACACACAACAAAGAACCGAATATTTGTGATTTATTCCCTATCAAATGAGTTACCTCAAATTTATAATAGTTACTTGTTAAAAAATTTCAATCAAACACTTAAATTACAGAAAGTTGTGCTCGCCTTAGCTCCAAAATTGTTAACAGAGGTAAAATCAGTTGAATAGTTGTCAAATCTGACTGCAGAGTTCAATGGTGTATACTAAAGATGATCGTACATTATGACAAGTGTCTCAGTATCAAGGATGTTAACAAATAGATTTAAAGAACTTGGCTTTTAAGTACATAAAACTTTAAAGAAAAGTCGACAAGTTTTTGTTCCAACAAGGTATCTCAAACGTCGTGGTAAATCACTGTGCAAGTTCTATGAATTTTGTAATTCTTTAACAAAACTAATTTAGTTTCTAGAGATTCATTAATAAATTCTAAATCTTATTCACAATTGGGAAATAATTGACTTTTCCAAAAATATTCTAATTATTAGTTTTCAACCTGAACCATGTTATATTGATTATCTAAGCAATTTTGTGAGACATATATGGTAGAAGATTGAGACTGAAGAGAAAAGATGGAAAGTTGAAATAATGTATCTCAAAATCTATGAAGTAGGCAATATACCATTTTTAAGTAGTAATATAAGATATCACAGGAATATTTTTTGGTATAAAATACCTAAATTCTTAACGAATGTCATACGGTTTTTATGAAAAATGAACCCCAAGCAATTAAATTATTTTTTGCTCAACAAAATTATTTTGCAATGAAGACTAAAATAGAGCAGATTTTTTTAAGGGGATCGGACACCCCTATTCCCCGTCCTACCTCGATCGGGCTGGCTAATGCTAAGTCTATGGGGAAAAAATGATTTTTTTTCCGATGAAAAGCAATGAAATTACAGGAATATTTTGATGCGATTTTTTTTAATTCATAAAACTCCAATTAAATTGTGGTTTCTTAAGACTACTTTTTTTAAAAAGTTATTTACTTTTTTTAAAATTGTAATTTTATTTTCAGCGAAATATTTAAGTTAGTTAAAAGGTGAAAAACCGAAAAATTTTCTTGCTGGAACAAAATTTCAATATTTTTTTACTAATACAATATCTTTAAAGTTAAATTTAATTTTTTTAAGTAAGGGTTTTTACGTAACTATAAAGGTAAGTGTGAGAATATTGGCTGAAACCACGCCTCCACACAGGCCACGCCTTTTAGGCAATTTTCGGGGGTCAGAGGTCAAAACATCGTGTTGGGGAGCGCACTTGGGGGTCCATCTTTGGGGGTTGTTATCTATTAGGGGTTGTTTTCAAAAGAAAGAACTTTGAAAGAAGATGTGGTGTTCCTTGTTTGTTAGATTGCATGGTGTTTTTTTTTTGCGTGCTGTTAAGAAATGCTTATTTTCTAATCTGTGATTGCGAGGTGTCGTTATACTGAGCTCATAACGTGTAGTTGGTTGTTTTAAAAGTCCACCATGATTTGATTTAAAGTAGCCTTAACTTATTGTACTGTACTGTGTTATAATTTTGCATTATAAAGATTATTTTAAAATAGCTCAATCTGAAAAAGATTTCAGGATTTTAGTTTCGATAAAATTCTTTTACTATTTCTTTTTAATTTTTAATTATAAATTGTTTCATATATATTTTACAAAATTTTCTCAATGAAGTTCATTTTTTAATATAAATTGACATAAATATTTTAATACAGAGTTTGAAAAAAAATATGTAAGTAACCCTAGTAGCAATTTTTCATCGACCGATAATCGAATTTTCATCGTTCACCGGTGAGCCGATGAGAATTCGAATATCGGATTTTCGTTGAAAATTGCCCGATTGCTCGATAACTGCTCGGTTCTGTCCGCTCGATCGAGCAGCATTGGATGAGTTTTTCCGATGAGATTCCGATCAAAAGTCAAGAAGAAATCGATAAGAATCCGATGAGTAGTAATCGAAATCTCATCGTCCGATGGAATTTCGAACACTTTCCGATAAAATTCCGAACAGTTTACGACATGTTAGTACAAAAGGTTAAACGAGATGGGGCCACTATTTTTTTCTGTTAGGCAGGTAATATTTCGAATTTTAGGAGGAGGACAGAACTAACAATCTCGGGATCCGCGCTCTTGACTTGCAACGAGGCGTTAGTCCACTCGGCTATGGAGGCTTGCAGGGAAATTGCGTTTAAATAAAGAGCTCAAAAGGTTGATCGTTAAAGAAGTTTTATGTTATTGATTAAGAAATTTTAATTTTGATTTTTCTTTTGCAAGTTACAAATTCTTTTTAAATATTAATTTAAGTTAACAATACTAATAGAAATACGTTTAATTTAAAAATAACTCTTGGTAACTTACGTATTAAAAAGTTGTTTGGTTCATAATATTTATTCAAAAATCTATTTTCTTTAAGTTAAGTTTAACAAAAATTAACCAAGGCCAAAAAGTTAAAAATTAATTTCTAAGTAAATAAAAGAAATAAGTTATCACACAGTAAAAATATTTATCTTCGCAAGCAATTAAAAATGTTGTGTGTAAGTAAATAAAAAATAACTATTACCAGTTTGAACATAATAGCTTTCGCATATGAAGTTTTCGAAATATTTTAACGCAATTTGTATGTACTAAAATAAAAAAAAAGCCACATTTTTCGGTTTCTTATCGTTGCGATATCGATTCGTCATAATTTTCCGATGAAACGTACATTGATTGAATTTTCACCTTTAACCGATATCGAATCGATGACTTTTATCGATAGAATTTCGTTCACCGATTGCCGATATCGCCTCGTGCACTTTCGGAATACGGATGCGATCACCGGTGAGTTTTCGTTGAATCCGATGAACGATCGATGATCGATGGAGCAAATTTCGAGAAACAATGCTACTAGGGAAACAAATTTGATTTTTTTTTTTAAATCACACTTTTTATATTAAATACTTGCACTACTATAAGACTACTGACTCTTTCATTATACTTTACCATTTTACCATTTGTTTACGATAGAAACAAGTGCCAAATTTATAATAATAAAAATGAAGTTTTGTGTGTTTATGTGTGTGTTTCTTATAAACTCATAAACTAGACATTTGTTTAACTCGTAACTTGGCATAAATGCGTAGTTCATACTTAAGTTATGATTTTTTTTAACTTTAAGGTACCAAAATGTTTTATTTTTAAAAAAAAAAAGAATTTTCTGAAAAAAAACTACGCCACCTTAGCTTAAATCCGATCATTATTAGCCTACTTTTCTTTTTTTAATTCGAAAGAATTAAAAAAATGAAAAAGTAGGTATTGACATGCGGTCGATGTCCGTCTGTCCGTACCCCCCTTCCAAAATCGGTTCTAATCATCGGATCTTAAAAATTCTTTTTTTGTTAGAAAGCTATGACCTCAGATACCCAACTTTCATACTTTTTGTCCGTCTGTCTGTACGTCCGGACGGACATAAATCTACTATCTGTCGGCGAATTTCCCATTGAATTAGCATTGAAATTCAATTTTGAGTCATTTAAATCACTGTAGGTATTGAAATGCGGTTGATGTCCAACTGTCTGTCTGTCCATCTGTCTGTCTGTTCGTATGTCTGTCCGCCTGTCTGTCCGTTTGTCTGTACCCCCCTTCCAAAATCGGTTCTAATCATCGGATCTTAAAAATTCTTTTTTTGTTAGAAAGCTATGACCTCAGATACCCAACTTTCATACTTTTTGTCCGTCTGTCTGTACGTCCGGACAGACATAAATCTACTATCTGTCGGCGAATTTCCCATTGAATTAGCATTGAAATTCAATTTTGAGTCATTTAAATCACTGTAGGTATTGAAATGCGGTTGATGTCCATCTGTCTGTCTGTTCGTATGTCTGTCTGTCCGCCTGTCTGTACCCCCCTTCCAAAATCGGTTCTAATCATCGGATCTTAAAAATTCTTTTTTTGTTAGAAAGCTATGACCTCAGATACCCAACTTTCATACTTTTTGTCCGTCCGGACGGACATAAATCTACTATCTGTCGGCGAATTTCCCATTGAATTAGCATTGAAATTCAATTTTGAGTCATTTAAATCACTGTTGCCAAATCAACAATGGCATGAGAAACTTTATTTAAACATATTTGAAGCAAAATAATATTTTCATGAATCAGTTTGGAATGACGTCATAAAATGTAGAATAATTTGATTCTTTGATTATTCATTAATTATTTATCAAGAAAGCGGCAAGGCATACTTTTGCATGCAATTATGCTTAGTTTTAATTTACATTTCTTGTTTTTTAATGCAGTTCAGAGTAGTTTCATTACTTTTGTTATTAATAAATATTTATTCTTCGAACTACAAATAAATCACGAGCAGATGATAAATAATATTTAATTAATTTGCGAACGAATATTAAGGAAAATAGTTGATTTTGGCTTTTAGAAGTTTAAATTATAGCTGGGTGCTGTGTTTCGATTTTTTTTTCTAATGTGTATAAATCTAGTGTAGAAACGGCTGTTGATGATATTTACTTTAGGAACCTAGTTTTTTTCCCGATTAGAACTTCAGTAAGTATTTAAGTAACAGGAAAGTAGGCTATTTTAGTTCTTTATGAATTTCTTGTTTTTCTTTCCCGTTGAAATAGTACATAATATAAGTCCCCATAATCTTTTTTATTTCGCATTAAAACCGTCATTTTTTGGTAATCAACTACTGATAAACTTATTTCAGAAAGTATTTTACTACTTGTGAAAGGACGTTTGCTAAAGGCGGCTCTTTTTTTTTCTTTAAATGCATCAAAATAATGACCAAAAGTAACGCGAAAGTACATCTACAAATCATTTAAAGTAAATAATTGCTACAACTATTAGTGTAACTGCATTGATACGTACTTGAATGAGGGAGGAAAACATATGGCAAAACTAAGCTCTAGGCTTAGTAACACTACCCACTAATAGTCTAAATTTAGAAATCAGAAAAGTACGTATAACTCTCATTATTTGCACGAGTTTGTAATTATTAGGCTTCTACTAGTTATTTGGCCAAGTGCTGGAGTTACTTGAGTAATTATATACCATGTTTGGTACAACTGAGGTGATTAGCGCTATTCCTTTGAAAGGAGGTGAAGATCTGGTCTGGCAATCACCTCGTACAGTGATGTGTTTTCAATTAGGAGGTTCTAAACGTAGAAAACTAACTACCTGCAAATGTATTTAGAACTACTTTTTTTTTTATCAGAATAGATTTTGATTGGTCCTAGAAATAATGGAAAACTTTTAGTTCTTCCGTAAATTGTACATCGCTCATTCCTCATTTAGACATTCAGTTGTAACGTTTCAATTCTTCTTACTTCTTCGCTGCTCAGCGTTTATTGAAATCCGCTGCTGCTTCTAAATAATTATATGCTATATCGAATATTTCTTTTTATAATTGCGTGAAAAAAATCCGATGTTTACACTATAATTTTAATATCAGACGCGTGCGAAAAGTTAAACTTTTTAGAAACAGTGATGAAAAATTACTTTTTTTCACCCAAAAGCAGTGAAAAAAAAGTACTTTTTTTTTCACTCTTTTCATGAGATGCCAATATTTCAAGTAAAATTTCTATTTCATAAAATCCAGAAATTTATTGATCTGATTTATTTATAAATATTATGCGCGTGAATGTTATTATTATTATTTTATTTTTGAATCAGAATTGAACATGAAATTTACATGTTCAAATGTTTGACTTTAAACTAAAAAAATTGTTTGCTTTTTGTAGTTCCAGAGATTTATCGATGCCATAGATATCATAATTAAAGTATTAGATTGGCTGGTCACGTGACCTCCAATGCTAACGACAGGACGCGCATGGAGGCCAAATTGGTGGGCATAATTGCCAATGTTGCTGCCACTTTTAGGAGAAAAATACTACAAAAAAATACCATTTAATTCAAAAATGACAAAAAAAAACAAGAAAGGGATTTAAAGTCACTAAAAAGATTCCAAAATGAAGCTAGTATTTTTACTATATTTTTTTGTAATTTTAGAATAATTCTAAAATTAAGTTAAAAGTTTAGTTATAAAGTTTAAATAGTATATTAGTATTTTAGAATAATTCTAAAATTACAAAAAAAAATATCGTAAAAATACTAGCTTCATTTTGGAATCTTTTTATTTGTTGATTTGTTTTGGATTGATTTGTTTCACGTAATTATAAAAAATAGTGTATAAAAAAAGTGTGAAAAGTAAACTTTTTAAAACACGTGTCATTATTTCACTCGCTCGTACCTCGCTCGTGAAATAAAATCCACTAGTTTTAAAAAGTGTTACTTTTCACACTTGTTGCATAAATAACATGTTTTTGTCATTTAAAAAACAACAACTTAGTGTTTTGCTTATATTTCTGTGATGGTAGCTTGTTTTGCAGTATGACTTCTAGCATTATTAATTCGTAAATTTTCAGATAGGTTATGTTTAATTTATTATTCAAACACATACCTTGATGTTTGATTCTGGAAAATTTAGTAATCTTTTGTCCAACTGGTGGGAACTATCCAGTTTCAAAATTGAAGAAAAATTAACGAAATTTTCAATACGTATCATGGCTTTTTTTATTTAAATAAAAACTGTCGAATCAAAAACTAGCTATTTGTAACGAAAATATTACAACACCAACTCAGCAAAAGTTCTTGTGCGTGACATAAAACGGGTTGTTTCATAAACCAAGCAGCCATTTGGCGCCTCCTAAAAGCTCATTTCTTGTATAAGGCCTGGTGGAAAACTTACCCAATGGGAAAACTAGCCCCGTCTCCCCTAACTAAATATACTGTATTATTCTGATGTTTATTAAAGTCGTTTAAAATTATATGTTCTGTGCTAGTGTATTTAATTTGCTAAATTTTCAACTTCGAGGTGGTGGGGGGCCCCAAATGTCAAGTGCCTAGGGGCCCTGGGTCTTTAAATCCGGCACTGCTTAGAAATCTCATTTTCGAATACCAAAACAAAAGTAGTTCCAGACAACAACAAAAAATTTAAACAGACCGTTGGATCTGTTGCCACGACGTGAAACAACCCCATTTAAATCACCTGATTTATTGTACCGAAATTAAATTATAAGCTTCTAATATTAAATTAAGTTATAAAAAGATAGATTAGTGTAAAGATAAGTTTAACATTTCTTTAAGTTGTAAACCATTTAAATAATAAAAAACTAATACAAACTAACTAAATACAAAACTAATTGCACTAAAAATATTTTATAAGAAATAAGTGTATACAATTACATTTGAAACAAGCATTAACAAAATATTTCATGAAAGTAAAAAGAAAAATGGTTACGCGCCAGGCTCAGAGCGCTCTATAGGACGGGATTAGAGAGAAAACCAAATACACAAGGGGTGACATCTGATCCCTTGACCCCCGTGGATCCGCGACTGTTCTGAGATTATCCTCTCCTCTGTAGAAGACTGGATGTGGGGGGGGGGGGGGGGGGAATTCCCCCTGAGTCGGTCATTTGAGACGTCAAGACAAAACAGGACACCACTTGTTGGGAGAGCTTAGGGGGAAGGGGGGGCGTCATACCCCTATTTCCAGCTAACTGTATTGATAGGCTAGAGTTTTAGCCGTGGGCCCCGCCCCCAGAGTTGCCACTATTTTAGGGTTTTGAAGGAAGCTAAGAAATCGTGAGGGTAGCCGAAAGCCTTAATGCTAAAATAGAGAACAAGTAGTACCTTGCAATAATAGTTAAATAATAAATATAAAACAGGTGATATAAAATTTAAAAAAAAAACATAATTGCACACACTAGCTCTAGTGTAACAAATTTGGTTTGTTTGTGTTAACCTAGCTCTAGAAGGCAATTACACAGAAATAGGGAAGCTAATTTACAAAATCATTTATTTTTGCTCAAATTAGAATTGAAAATCTACAATTAAGAATTGTAAATGAATGTGCAATAGCTAAATAAAAAGGAACTGTAGATGATCATAGTACTTACATTTGATTTTTCCTTTATAAAGATTCTCTTCATCACCAATTTTGTGTCAGTTTTACAAACATACTCAAAATCTGGTTCTGCAATAATAAAAGTTTTAATATGAAACTTTAAATACTTAAGTTTTTAAAATATTTATTTTAACAAATATAAGCAATTTTGATATGTGATAATTTTATCTAAATGTCGAACTTCTTTATTTAAGAAAGGACACATTCAATTGTGTAATTTATTCAGGATATAACATTGATGTTCAAAATAATGAAATTACCAAATTTTAAAACATTTAAGTTTTGTAAGATAAATAATTTTAGAAGTTTTATTCTAAAATAATACTGTATTGTTAGGAATTTCACTAGTTACTAGTGTGTCAAACAAACCAATTTCCTTATAAATTTCCAATAAAATATACATACATAACTTTGAATTTTTATGCCAATAAATATTTTGGCAAACCTTAAATAGAGGGAAATTCTAAATTTACCTTCAGATTTTGGTGAATCCGCAGGCTGATAAACAACAACTGTTCCAGTAGTGTGCTCATATTCTCCAGTAAATATATAATGGCCAATTTGTAAGATCGGCTTGTCTGAATCAATTCCCTGTAATAGTAATTTCCTTTAAGTTGATTTTTCTTAGATATTTCAGCCATTCAAATTTTAATACTGTCATTTTGGGAGGTAAACTACTGTGTCTACAAAAATGACATGGACCTAACCTTCAGATTTAAAAAAATTCTTATTAATTAGAGAGGTAGGACATCACACCTAACTTTTATATTTTTTTTTATCCATTTGTATACTTTTCCGCCAGTGCTTTAAAAATTTATGTGTGTATAAAAGTAACAGGAAAGTAGACTATTTAAAGTAACTTCTTCCTAGACATGAAATAATCTTTTGGATACTTTTTAATGGGTTATAGGTATTGAGGGTTTTCAAAACAATGGTTCATATCATTTTTGTAAATAGTACCTAGAGCAGTCCACCAGCCCACAGCAAAAAAACTTGATGTGGTGTGAAAAAAACGATCGGCAATTTGCAGGGAAAAATATGGAATTGAAAAAAAAAGAGAAATATCAAAGTTTTAAGAAACCTATAGTGCACAATTGGAAATTGAGAAACTAAAAATTTTATATATTCCCCTTTCTTCTTCAACCTCAAACCACTTTTAGAAGTTTTTAAAAGAAAATTTTAAAAAGAAAAAAAAATTAGTAAACACTTAATTTTTCATGAAATTTTACAAGTGTTAGACTGAGACCTTCTACAAAAATACGTGTAAAACAAACATAATTAAAATTAAATAGTTCCAAAGAAACAAAAAAAACACAGCAATATTGTATTGATGAAAACAGAATTACCAGCACTTTTGTTGGGTTTTGTTCTTGAAGCAAAAAATTTGCATCAATGATTCCATTGAGTTCAACAAGAACCACAGATTCCTGAAATCAGAAAGGTATAAAGTTAAAATCAAAAGACAGTGAGTAAATGCAAGAAAGAATATAGTGAATATTTAAATTTACTTCTAGCTATAAAAAATAAAGCTAAAATTAAGTGCATCGTAACACTATACATAAATATTGTGTTAGATCAGGTTACCCTGTAGCACAACCTTCTTGGGCTTTCTGCAATAAGATTTTGGAATCTCAAAATCTTTCTGCTAAATATGCCCAAATTTAAAATATTTTTGCACAATTTAATCTGTATTAAATTCAGGACCATAATCCTAAATTTTAGTTGAAGTTGTTTTCATATTTCAGTACAGTTTTAAACTAAATTCTTAAAAAATGTTTCTGAAAACAAATCCATTTCAATAAAATTTGATTTTGGGTGTGTGTCGTGTTTAATTTCCATTTTATTTTTTAAACTCCCAGAGAGGAGTTTTTGAAAAAGTGCCCAATCACTGGGAGTCTCCTGATTAGAGAATAACATTGATGTTCAGGGAAAGTTCTTAGAATTATCAGAAATACTTAATAAATGCTAATAATAAAAATTGCAAAAAATTATCGATTTTAGAATAAGATGATAATCAATGTCATAATTAGCATATATTTTTGCTTTTAGAACTGTCGTAGATTTGAGATTTTAGGATTGACTGGGATTCCAGATTTTTGAATCTGCGATCATAGAGAAGGCGAATGATCACAACTTGAGAATCGATAGAGATGTTCATTTAAGAGTTCCGTTGTTAATTTGTTATTTTAGAATTGCTGTAGATTCCTGATATTTAAAACTCCAAAGTTTGCTGATCTCAGAAAGGGCAGAGAATCCGGGAGATTCTTGTAGTTAAAAAAAAAATGTAGGAGTTTTCTGATTGGAGGATTCTTGATTGAGATTTTTAACACATACAACTTGAATTTTTTTTTTTAAGACCTAAAATCCGTCAAATCCCGAAAAACTACTCCCAAGTAACTTGGATCTTTCCCGCTAAAATGCATTTTCTTTGGAAATACATAAGCTTTCGCCATTATGTTTTCAATGCCGTTATTTTCCCCATTTGCTTGTCTCTCTGCAAGAAGTCTGGTGTTTTCTGTGACAATGTTGTGCAGTTTCTGCTACAGGAACAGGTTATATTTAAAAAATTCAGAGTTATTACTTTTTTCGTTAGAGGAGTGAAACAGAAAATACCCAAGAGAGGAAAAGCTAAGAAAAAATCTAAGAATCAGGGCTGCCACTGTTAAATAACATTGAAAATAGTTGCTTAGTAGCCTCAGATGTAAAAAATAGCAGCCAAAATAGTAGCCTGGGATACGAAATAGTAACCAAAATAGTAGCCATAAGAAAGACGATTAATCATGAGGAATGCTTTTTTTTTAGTTCAAAGGGCTGCAATTTTATTTAACAAGAAAACAAGTTATAAAATCAATGCACAGTACAGAAGTTTCCAAAATTTCAGTTATAAAACATAGTAGAAATTAATAGCATGGAAAAACAAATTCGAAGAATACAGTTAGAAAATATAAGTTGTGAAGAAAGACTTTACATTTAACTCTATTTTTTTGGAATTTTTGGTGATTTTGTATAGAAATCAATTAAATTTGTTTTCCTTTTATGAACTATACGGTTTATTTTTCTGCTTTCTGTTCATGTTCAAACAAAAAAGCAGTATAATATCCGTAGTTCACATACAAAATAAAAAATGATATTGTGTTCTTCTCTCTTTAAAATAATACATGGTTCATGCACTTGTTAGGAAAATTTTTTTAAGCACCTTTTAAGTTATGGGGCAGTTCAGAAAATTCAAGGACTAGAAGTTACTATAACATCATAAAACCTGAATATATAAGCTGTCTATATTCCATTTTTTAGAAACAAAAAACCATCTAAAATTAGAAAAACGATTATAGGCTGTAGTATGAATCACGATAAAAAAGTTTCAAACATTAAAAAAAACAACGTAACATTCAAGCTTTTCTTGCCGACCCAAGGTCACGGACACTCGATTAGGAGAATCTGGTTGATCCTAGTTGGCCTGAACCAGAGCTACAGAAGTAACGAAACACTGCGTGATCACGCAGAGTCAATCATTATTAGGCGATGCGGCATCATCGGATGATGCGTGAAAATTACTAGGCAGCAAAATAAGCAATTGTTTCTGATCAGGTGAAAATGTTACTCTTTTAAAAGGGGTATGCATTGGCGCTTGGTTGATATTTGAAGACATCTTAGTGAAATCTAACCTTAATTCATCTTCAAAACTTAAATATATTTTTTACTTTTATTGTTAAAATTTATAATTTAAACTTGCTTTTTAATGAAATTCAAGTTTAGTTTTTAATAATATAGATCGAGAATGGGTGTTTTTTCGGAGGCGTTAATGCTGTGGAAAATTTGACGTCTCGGGTATGAGCCTAATCCCTTTTTTAAGACGCTATTTTGTACGAAAATTCTCGGCCTATGCTGCAGTATTTATTAAAAACTGTTTAAAAATATGGAGTTAGAAAAGTATCATGGTATCACGTAACGCAGGTTAAAGATGACGCGTAGTTATCACATGCTTCGGAAATTACGTTCATAAATTTTTCTGCTCCGATGCGATTTTGCAATAAATATTACGGATTGAAGGCATAACCCTCGAAATTAGCTAACTTACTTCTCACTCTTAGACCGAAACACCAAGCCGATAAGAACATTAAAGCGTGGTCTAGCGTGGAGAAGATATACCGTGACAATAAATGACATTCAAGACGTATTTTCGCACTAGGTGAGGTAAGGCGATCAAAATTTTACGATTCAGTTTCCATTTTTCGAAAAAAAAAAGAAAAATTTGAAGAAAAAAAACGGAAAACGTCAAAAAATCGGAAAATGACCAAAAATCCCATACAATTTGTACAGGCATACTTGTACAAATTGTATGGGCGAGCGCGCGCAGTGTTGCAACAAAATTGCCTAGTGTGGACAAGGCAAAAGAAAAGTCGCTACCCAAAGCGGCATGTCGGACGGCAAACAGCGGGAAGCTTATGCGTGCGGCGCCGGCGGGCCTAAAAGTACCAAACCTGGAATGATTTTTGTTTCACTCCCGCTTTTTGACACATGATTTTTTTTTTCTTAAATTGTCGCCGATAGTTAAAAATAGTAGAAGTATACGCTGAAATAGTCGCTTTTAACCCAAATTTTCCGAAAAAAGTTGCCATAGTCGCCTTCCCTTGAAAATAGTCGCTTTAGTCGCCTAAATAGTCGCCAGTGGCAGCCCTGAAGAATGGTTGGGCTTAGAAATGTAAATACAATGTTCTCTCTCTTTAATTCTTTGCTACAAAAAGACCAATAACAACTTCAGAGTGTTTAAACTGTGTCTTGAAACAGTTTGGAAGTTTCATACAAGACAGTGGTTCTGTGTCTCTTTGGATAAGTACCAATCCATTGTAATTATTTACCATAATCAGGTAAAAAGATAATGTTTTGAAATAGAGCATGTCTGAGCGATAACACTTGGTCTATAAAGTCAGTTTGTTTTTGGCAGAATTAATTTGAAACATTATACATTTGAGAAGAGACATTTTGATTTAGTTGAAAAAGGAACATCAACTTCTGTTCCAAGGTAAAAATAAGATGTTATTTCGAATAATTTATTTTCGAGATGCCATTAACCTTTGAAAGGGGACGGGGCTAGATACACAAGAAAAAGGTATTTGGAGTTGTACCAAACTTGTATAAACTTGAATGGATTGCAAGACGCTGTTTGGTATATTTAAAACTGCGTACTTGAAATAACAAAGTTTGAAGACATCAATTTTTACTCACTTCGATTTCATACTCTGAATCAGAATCCTCCATTTTTCAGCAGATTTTTTTTTTAAATTGTTACCGAGAAACTAAAACTTTCTAGACAACAAATTGCAGCTAGCTACCGACCGAAGAAATTCATTTCCTTTCCTAGGACTTAGGTAGGTTTTACGCTTTTATGCTGTCGATTTCTAGCCTCCATGTGGTGTTTAAACACAGCTAATTACTTTTCGTAATATAACACCCTGGTCAAGCAACGATGACGGCTATTGAGGGCGCTCAACGCTACCTTAAACTTTTGAGCGACCTCGATATTAAGAAACTTTGACTCCGTAGATTTAATAAACATGTATGTCACAGTTTACTTATTATAAAACACAAAATAATAACATCTATGCCCATCCACCGTGATTCGAGTTTACGACCTTTTGACTGCTAAACGAGCGCTCTGACCATTTAGCCGCCGAGTCGTACAAATTTTAGTCATGGTTAACGTTAAGACAGGTGGATCCGTGTTGGTATTGAAGTGAAATATTTTCAATATCAAAAAAATTAAATAAAGATTTTTAGTTTTAATGCATTAAGTACACGCAAAGTTATTAATTAATTTTAAAATCTAATACTTTTGTTTAGAATGCTGGAGACCTGGAGTCCATGTAGTGTTTACAAATGTTACAGCTCCGTGTCTGCTCTCCATCATAACAATTGAGCTCTCAAAATTCTAAGAGGGAGGTTTCACTTTCTAGTTTTACGTTTTTCAAGCTCTTTAAAAAATGCTGTTAATTTTAGATGATATTCACAAAAAGCACTTGGAGGTTTTGAAGAGCATTGATGTAAAAAGTATGCAATTATTTTTCTTAAGTCTTAATTGGAGCTAATTTCTTTGAAACAACCCTCTGGCTACAAATTTGGCCGGATGTTCGGTGTCGGCTTGTCCGGTGTATTTTACTAATACTAAATTCTCTCTCTCTCTTTTTTATTTGTATTGTAAGATCAGTGGCACTATTTCACCTTTCTGTACTAATACCATAGAAAGAAGTGTAATAATTTTAAAAGAGGCTTAAAAATGAATAACTGATTTCGGTTTGAGGCCTCTTTTAAAATTGTCACCTTGCTTATTCAATTTTATATGTTCCATGGATATGCCGTCTTTTGTGGTATTTTGTAAAGGCATTAGCAGATACTGTTAATAATCTCTATTAAACTGTTAAAAAATTTATCAAAAAGTTATATTAATAAAGATTTTTTTTAAATAGAACTTGAAGGCACATGATATTTATTTACATTGAATATAACTCTAATTATTTATAGTTTTCTGTCATGAATATTATACAATATTGATAATGAATGCATACTGAGTAAGTTATATTGACAGTTTCAATAATGTTACATTTTGCCTCGCAGTTGTTCGAGAATTCTGCCGAATATCCATAGAACACCTTTTTAAAGGCAGCAATCCAAAAATATACCAGAGTGCTGCACGTAAGATACTGGTTTTGCATTAATATTTTAAAAATTAAGATATTTTAATTCAATAATTTGAAAGTTTTAGTAATTTATGCAATGAAACTTTTTAACATTTCTGTAAATAATGAATCTTTATTATTCTTATTGCTATTTCATGTTTAATACTAATTTATTTCATCTCTTGTAAATAGAACGACTGAATATTGAAGCAGATCTTGTGAAGAATGTAATTGCTGGTGTAACTCAGTTATTTATTGAAGCCTCAAAGACAATGGTATTTTTTCATAATATGTGAAGTTAATATTTAATTCAATATTTGCTGCAAATTGAGAGTTAGTCTGTTTCCCCCGAATGCAAAGTTATGACTTGAATAAAAATCTGGATCGTCAGACGTGCTGATCACTACACCACGGCACCACAGGCTACAATAAGCATATGCATATCCATAATTTTTCTGAATTGAAATATAAATAGCAAAATATATTCAAATTTTCTTTTGTCTATACTTTTCATGTAACTTTTCCTACACAGTGTGTTAGGGTATCTCCATTAGAAATTATCTTTAAAATTATGTGTTAATTTTCAAATCAACGTTGGAGTAACCAAACAATTCTATTTTTTTTTTTTGGAAAAGTTAAAAAAATTAGTATTGCATAGTATTCTCATACTTAACAGAATGCTTAAAGTTTGTTTGAGTTTTTTTGTTTATGTTGAAATATTATTAAAGTTTTATTTTAATGTATTTATTGTGTCTTTAATTTATTATCTTAGATGAGTGAAATAGAGTTTAGAGATTCCATCATTGTTTTGGGTTTTCATGATGATAGCCAAGAAGAACTAGTGAAACACTATTTAGAAAATAACCAGATGATTAGGTCACTGCTATCAAGTTTTGACTTGGATGTCCCACAGTATAAAAATTTAGAATGGAGATTGGATGTACAGGTTTGATATATTCATTGTTTTATCTACTAGAGAGAGTGTATACTTACTACTGCAATTGGTATAATTCTATGACGATGTGCATTTTAGAAATTTTTGCTCACTATTTGTTTTTGTAGTGTCAAGAGGAATTAATTAACTGTATTGCATTTGTTAACTAAATAATAAACCACAATAAATAAAGTGCACTGAAACCTTTAAAATTCCAAGTAATACTTCTTTTGGCCTACTAGCTATGTTTCAATTTCACATTTATTAATAATATACATTGTTTTTAAACACTTTAAAATTTTTGACTAAATTATTACATAATTTGCATTTTAGAATCTTAAGAGCCTTTAACACGAAGAGCTCTTTAATCTTCATAACTGAACTATTATATTTGTAACTGTTTTTAAACTGAAGTATTAAAATCATTTTGGAAAAGCTTAAAAAATTATTATATTTGATTAGCCTTCTAGCTTTGTAAACTCGGCGTTGCACGGGTGTAACCTTAATAACGGTGATTTGTTTTTTATGTAAACTTTGATTTTATGCCAATTGATACACTATCCACTGGATTTAATCAGGATATGATAATCTCCTCCCATTCTGATATCAGCATTAATTTTAAAAAATAAGTGGATATCTGATTGTATCCATGAACTTTCAGTTGCTTGAGTCATAGTAGTTTCTTTTCCTAGTAAACACCAATACAAAATCCAGTTCGTCAAGTGAAGTCACCGATCGTTTTGTAGTAAGCCAATAAACAAACGCTCTCGGTGAAATATTTGACGCTATTCTATAGTAAAGCTTGCATAGGCTTACTACATCGACTTGGCGATTGATTTCTGACTCTCTAATAAAAACTATAATTGCAACGCATTTTTCTTACCTGTAAAGGAAACTACTACCATCGTGTGTAAATTCAGATGTCCTGCTACAGCCTACAACCGGGTACAGCTATGATGCAATGGCCGGTCTGTTCATTGGCAACTTTTGGCGAGTGTGAAAATTTAACTTAGGGTTGCTAAACCTATCGAATTGTATGAAATATGAAGTGTGAATGTACAAACACCTTATTTACAATTAAATCTTCCTTAATATCTTCATTTCTTACCATTTGTAACTATCAATTAAATTCATAACGGAAATATAATTAGAATCGAGTTGAGGAAACCTCATGCAGCATAAAAAATATAAAAAATTAAAATCTATAAACGAAATAAAATAACGATATCCAAATCCTTCAGATTAAACCCACATGCGTTTACTTGTTTGTACTTAATTTTTCTCTTGCGCCGAAATTTCTTTCAAATTTGAAAATGAAAAGTATGAATCCAAAGTTTATAGAATTCATAATGCTATTCCTATGGAGATCGAAACACTATGAATATTAAAAAATCTAAATCAAATATGAAAAAACTAAGCCTCAGGTGCATACGTCGGTAGTAAAAGGAATCTATATTAAAAATTTCGCATTTTTTAGGGCAGTATAAGTAGGTCTTTCACGGTCCACAGACAAACAGACAGACTCTTTCTTTTATTATGATAAATACCTTGGAAAATACCACATTTATGCTTAGTAAAAACTTTTACCAGCCATTTTATAACATTGATCTTTTTTTTATGACTAAACCGTTTTTGTTTGGATTTCTAGATAGCAAGTCGAAGTTTGAGACGAGCCATGGAACCAACTTTACTATTAAGACTCCAATTAGAAAAGGAAGAAGAAACAAATGATGTTATTCTTGAAGCAGACCCATCAAATGTTCTTCATATGACTGAAGTACTTGAGCAGGCCCTTCAAGAAGCCAAATCACAACACTGTCGACGTATTATGAGAAGTATTAAGTGAAGAGTGTCTGTGAGGATAAAGATTACCAGTTTGAATGTAAAAAAATATACTATAACAAAACAAATTGTTACGCATACCCTCCTGTGACCCCAGAATAATCTTCCATATATATTATTTAAATCAACAAATTTTTTCAAAAAAATATATAGTTAATAGTAGATTTAGCAAGGACTTTTTTAAATTAAGATTTTACACTTTCAGAGAGGCGCATCAGTTTTAATAGATGTTTACAGACATGTGATTGCTCAAAGAAAAAAATTGGCTGAAAAAAAATAGCTGAATTTTGTTCATTATGACAGATAACCATAATAGCTATTAGCTAAATTTCGCCTCTTATTTTATAAAATTCCCTAATTTCTAAGAAAATTACATATTGGAAAAAATTACATGTATTATCGACCCGAATGATAATACAAGACATGGGTGAAAGCTAGGAAAATCACAAATACTAAATACTTTTTTTTAAGGCGGTAGGGTGTGGATAAAACACAGACTTGCCAACCTCAAAATTTCTGCACAAATTTTATATTTTTTTATGTTTATCGTTGTGACTTTTTAACATACTAATAACAGAAAAAAAATATATAAAAGAAAGCCAAATTATATCTTTGTGAAACACCGGGTTACGTTTTAGAAAGAGAAGCGGCAAAATTTCAATCTCTCTGCATCCAATAGGTATTCAAATATTTCTCCCTAAAAATTATTTTAATATCAAGCTTGTCATTTAAGTAGGCTAAATATCCAATTATGAATAGTAATTACTAACATTTTTGAATACGCAGTGACGTTTTTTCACGATGCGGCAGATTGCAATGGTGGAATGCAATTTTCATTCCCTATGCATCCAGCAAATACTAGCATTAAAAACTTATTTTTATGTTAAGCCTATAAATCTAGCAACTGATATATCTTATTATGAAAAGAAAATACAATATATAATCACGATTCCAGACAACTATAATCCATAATCCCGACACTTTTGAATTTCGTCGATAATCCGCAAAATTTCCAATCCTCCCTTTTTTTACTTAAATCTGTCTAAAATCAGAAACCCCAGTGTAAGCCGAAGCAGGAAAAATGCTAAAATAAAAGTTTAAAACGTAAAGTAAAATATCTTTAATTCAAGCTGTTCTTGTGATCACAAGGTCACGACTCACGAGCACTTGATCAGAAATATTTCGGCTGATCCGATTGTCCTGAACCGGAGCTACAAAAGTAACGAGCCGCTCTTCCGATCACTCAGAGGCAAAAAAACCCCTGTCAATCATTATAAGGCAATGCAATCTCATCGGTGGATTTCGTGAAAATTACTAGGCAGCGAAATAAGTAAATCAGGAAGCATTATTGGATTGCACTAGCCGGTAACCGATATTCGAAGACATCTCAAAGTAATCTTAATTTCATCTTTGCATTTTAATCAAATTTTGTATTTTATTATTCAAATTTATTATTTAAATTTGCTGTTTATTGAAATTTAAGTTTAGTTTTAATTGATATAGACCGATAATAGAGGAATTTTTTTTTTCGGAGGTGTCAATGTTGTGGAAAATTTGAGGTCCCCTCTCTCTCTTTTTCAGGCGTTATATTTGTCTGAAATTTCTCTACCTATATACTATATTTGTATGTCTGTATATTTATATACTAGGGCGCTTATAACGTGATTCGCAGATCAGGTAGAATCCAATAAACTCATTCCGATATTCAGAATTGTGGAAAAATTGGGAAGTTAACCCATAACCCGGAAAGAATTTGTGAATTTTTAACCTCTTTGAAAATCCGGCAATTGTTACCGTTGTGGAACAAAATGGTAATAAACCAGTTGGGTTAAATCCGTACACGTTAAAAGTTTAAAAAACACGTTAAAAGTTTTATTTGGAAAAATAGTAAACATTACAATAAAAAATTGTCAAAACTAATGAACTTAATTTATGCTTAGTGACTTTGCATTTTAATTACTTAGTTATATTAAAGTTTGTTACTGCATGTTTAACATGGAAATACATGTATCCAAATCCACAAATTCAATGGGAAAACTTCAAGATGATGGTCTGGTAGACCTTCAGTACAGATTAATATCTTATTGAAATATTAACCTGTGAAGTTTGTGCAAGTGGGTATAAATATTTCCCTGTCACAGTTAAAAGGGCTATATTGGCTGCTTGGTTGAATTTTGAACCAGAAGAGTTACAAAATCTCGAAAAAATCAATGGATAATCGCATGTTTTAACGTGTTATATTAAAAGAAATTATAATTAAGTTAGGAAAATACAAAACTAAGTCATTATACATGCATTAAGTTGGTTTTCTCTAAACTTCTGAGGAAGATTTCTTTTGTACTTTTCACTACTTTTCCAAATAACTCTTCTAATGTTACTTTTGTCATACATTATTTTTTCAATTATTGATATGTGTAAATCCCAGTATCACTTTTCATCCAAGAAATACAATTTTGCAACCAATGTTTTTTTGTCGAAACTTTTGAGACAGAATATAATGCATTCTATAACAGCTTTTAATGCAAAATGCTCTTAAAATCTGTTGCTGCAAAAAGTTTTTTTTATGAGACCTTCAAAATTATGCTTGTCCCTCTTGCTATATCATATTTTATCAAAGGGAAATTTTCTGTCAACTTGAATTTTTATCTCTTTGTATATTTTTTTGTGTTTTGAATTTTATATCCTTAGATTTTTTTATGTATATTGTATAGAAAATATGTATTTGTTTCTAAATATAAAGTCAAAATTGACTTATGTCACAAAATCAAAATTATTCAATCATAAGAGTATTAACTGTCATGCTGTCCTTTCTCTAAAACTTGAAGTTCCAACTTTACTGCACAGTGTTTATATTGCAGGGTTGCCAGTGGCGACTAAAAGGAGACTATTTGCTACTATTTTCGACCCCCGGCGACTATGGCGACTTTTTTAGACAAAATCAAGCCAAAAGCGACTATTTTCAGCATTTTGTTAACTATTTTCAAGGATGGGCGACTATTTCAAATATTTGACGCGCGATCTTTGATATCCTTTATTTTGGTATTACCCCCTTAAAATCGTCGAAAGGCCACATATTACAATCGCAGAATAGCCAAAATCCTTTGGTTGTAAAATCACCGGAGTTTCGCGTTATAGATCGGCGGAATATAGAATAGCCGAACCAATTTTCGGGACAGGATCGCCGGAATTTCAGGATAGTTGGATTGCGGGAGTTTCGGAACAGTAGGACCGCTGGAGTTTCGGGACAGTTGGATCGCGGGAGTTTCGGGACAGAAGGGTCACCTCTGGTTTGGGATAGTAGAATCGTCAGAGACGCACGATTATGTGCGGATAAAGTAGTTTTTTTGTAATAAGAATCTATATTTTTAATCTGTTGGTTGAACCTTGGCACATCTCAGAAGTTTTGTGTAAACCTAACCATTATAACTTTTAGTTATTCGAAAAAATATTAAATGTGAATTTGAAAGTTATGTAAAAGATATTTAAAAGAAAACTTCACTAACTTTTATGTACATATAAACAAGATACATGCAAAACTTAAAATTATGTTCTTTTAAAAAATTAAAATAATGTGATTAAACATTAATGTAGCATAATTAGCTTGCCAAATAAAATTGTGTAATACTTCATTGTACAATAAGCTTTTCATTCACAAGTTCAAGAGGCTTTAAAAAAAATTGTAGGGAGTAAAAAGACTAAAAAGGTCAAAAAATTAACTTGCAAATAAGCTATTTCATTACTCTTTAACTCACATTGTAGTGATTGTTCAAAATTTTATGATAGTTCTTGTTCTTTTTGGTTAAAAAATAAATTAACAAAAACACTTAAAATTCGAATGTTTTTTAACGTTTGATTAATTTGACCTGTAACTACACTACTTTATTGAGTATTAACTATTGTAAATCAAAATACAATAGCGATTTTTTTTTATCAGATTTGTGTTTAAATAATACTCTTCTTTTTTTTTTAAATAATACATTACTTTATTGACTTTTGGTAATTGCTAAAATGCTACTTTGATGTTTATATTCTGTGCATAGTAGTGAAGAGAAATTATATCTACCTGATGTAATATTTTCATATTTATAAAAAAGGGAAAATGTCTATTATTTTTGTTAACTTGTATGTTTTGTGTTTGATGGAGAAAGTAAAAAAAAAAATCAAACTAAAAATGCAAAAATGCTTTTTTAATTATTAAATTATTTAAGGTAATTCCAAGTTGAATTAAGAGAATATTTTAACAAACAGTTCTTTTTTTAAGGGAAACAACATTCTGAGTTAGTCAAGGAAATCAAATTCACATTAGGTGTTTACTTTGTAGCAGGGTTCGAAATTTACAGTCGCCTATTCGCAAAATGCGACCTATTCCTTCAATTTTGAGACAACAAAATAAATGTAGTCAAAGTTACGGAGATTAGGTTATCAGAACAGTTAATACCAACTTTTTTCATCCTGATTTCCAACAATCTAATAATCAGCTTGAACTTGGAAAAAAAAAGTCTTAAAATCTTACAACTGCAGGCGATCTTAAAATTAAGAAACTCTGGTTATTGTAAAATTTGTAAATTGTGATTCCTAAAAATTTTTGATACTTAGTTATCGAAACTCTGATACTTCTATAATCGCAAAACTCTAGTAATTTTATAATTTCGAGGCGATCGTAAAAATAAAATCTTCCAGTGGGATACCAGTAGACATCCAAATATTGCAGATTAATTAAAAAAAAAATGATGCTACTATTTTGCTACTAGTTTGATAATAAGGAGACTATTTTTGCAACTATTTTGGAAATTCCAGGCAACTAAAGCGACTATTTTTTCCCTAAATTTGACTGGCAACCCTGATATTGCGTGCCCCTAATACTTGAAGATTTTTCCTTTTTTTTTTATCCTTCATGAATTAAAATTTAATAACCATTGAATAATTTTAAAAATATGTTAATTAAAACTTTTTTTCTGTGTACAAACCTAGGGATCCATCAAAGTATAAATATTACAATTTTCTCTTCCAGAAGGGTCTTAACTTGTGCGACCAGTCGACTCCAACAAAATTTCAGACGTGTGTGCTGTGCACAGTAGCAAACAAATTAGCTAAATGAAAGCGCTAGTGAACATTGATGAATAGTTAAAAGGAGTTAAAAACCAGTGCAAAAGTCAAATAGTTACCTCTAGGTATCTGGCATAGGTTGTGTTTTCTTAACATAGAGCAGTCCATCTAGTATATATTATAAATCATTGTAGATAACCTGTCGCTACTGTTCCCTGGTCTTTTGCTGTCAAAAAAATCTTTTCGATGATGCTTGTAGTTGCTTTTTTTTATATGAGAAATTCGACATTTTGACATTGAAAACATGATTGTAGCAGTACATTTCTATTGTCTGTTAGCTGCATGAATTAAAAAAAAAAATTAATTGCTTTTGTAAGTCAGTGAGTGTCACTACTGTCCACCTTCTCTAATTGTAAAAAAGTTTTGAGATATTGTTTTTTTTTTATTTTAAAGTACGAAAATACAACTTCCCTTCAAAGACTTTAACATGCTTTGCTACTTTAGTAGGCAAAAAAGTTTATTATTACTGTCCCTTCCATGAACTCAGAATAGGAAAAACAATGAAAAAAGTACATACCGTTGAATGGGGGTAACTTTGGCCCAAGCATAAAAACCTGGTACCGACTTTTTTTTAAAAATGTTATTTTACTCATAGGTCAAGGCAGAGTTGTCACTAATTGAAAAAGGAAAGCACATTTTAAAAGTGCATTTAATGAGAAGTTTTTAGCTTGAAATTCTTCGGCTAAAGTTACTCCATTCGACGGTAGTGCACAAAATGTGTGATGAGTGTCTTTTTCAGAAACAGAGTATAAAATGGTTACAACCGGTTACCTACTAAATTTTTTTAAAACCAAAAATTGAAGTTGACAATGAATCACTGAAACCACTGATACTGCTATTAAAGACTGAAAAGGGATTTTCAGATCCTCTTCTATCAAGCTATTTCAGTTCTTAAAAGTTAAAAAAATAAATTATATAGTAGCACCACAGGAAATATAAAAAAACATCAATTCAAATGGATGTCATGTCTCAGGAGGGTACTATTCAATTCTAAATGCATAGATTATATCAATTATCTACTAATTTTTTTTTTGAATTTATGTTAAGATCAGCATTTTTTAATGATTTGTCCATAGGCCTATTTACATCAGAAGCATTAGGCTATTTTCCCATGTTTATACTTTTGTATTTTATATATGATCAAATCAATTTTTACAGACTTTTATTTTTGATTGTGCTAGTTCATGCATTATTATTTGTTAATTTTGTCTACCTATCTACTATTGTTGAATAAATTATTTATCCATATTTTTTTTCTTCAATGTTTTTTTTTTGTCTTGTCTATGACATAATCAAATCAAATAGATCCAAGAGTCCTGATTACTGCTTCTGCAATTTGTTTGATATTAATGTCAATACGGGTTTATCAATGACAGCGCAAAACTCCTATTTCTCTCAGATTAACATTCATAGCTGGACATTCAAAGATGTGGCATGGTGTCAGCTGAGTATCTAGGCAGTAATTACAGTTCCTGTAGACTCTCATACCCTCTTTGATGATTTTGCTTATGATGACTATTGTTTATCTATAGTTTTATTGGAAAATCAGCTGGTATTTTGTGATGTATCTTTTATTTGGAACTGCCAAAGATGTAAGTAAAATAAGCATCTGAATGAACCAGTGATTAAAGAATTTTTCTTTTAAGAGAAGTTATAACATTATAATAACACACAAAAAAGCAACTCACCAAAATTTTTTAATAAATAATTGATATTTTCAACTTAAATCTGTATGCACTGAAATAAAACTTTTAAGTTTTAGGAACACAATTATTTATTGGCTATTAAATGTTACTCCATAAAATGGTTAACCTTTAAATATCTTTAAAAACTATATTATAATGTAAAATTATTACAACTTCTGTATGTATCACAGAGCTAAATTTTTTAAAAAAAGTATAACTTTTTATATGTAGAACAGTTAAACATTTATCAAAAGATCATATTAATACACAAAACTGTAAGAGAATTTTATAAATATATTGCAAAAAATAATGCAAATTTTTGCTCAGAGGTGCACCATTTCTACAAGAAACAACTTGGTTTAATTTTGTCTTTGTCAATTTACCTTTTATTTTATAATATATAGATACACAAATTTTGATAATTTAAATGAGTTACACAAGTTGAATTCAAATTTGTCTTGATACAATCATCATCTGAAACATTAGTTTTTCAATATCTAGCATAGAGAGAATGTTTTTTTTTTTTAAATCTATGGTCATTGTACATTTTATCAAAGAATAAATTTCAAATAATTTAAATAGGGATATCACAAACTGAATAAATAATTTTTTAATACTGCTGGAAATACTCTATAAAAAAGGACGCAGAACATACAAGGGCAATAAATTAACTCTATGGTACTTAGAGGAGTCTTTTTATAAAAATGAGGTAATAGATATACTACATTAATCTTTTAAAAAGTGACTAGATCTCAAATGATTACAATAAGGAGTAATCACATGATAATTCAGTTAAATAAACTGAGAATGTAATATTCAAATATCAGCTTTAACCACTAACCATATATCTTTTATCTGAAAATTGTTAAAAGAAAATTTCATGTTTACATATTCTGCACCCCTGATCATTACAACTAGTTAAGCATGTCCTAAACTTCTCTGCTCTTCCCATACTTCTCTTAACTCATTCGGATCAGAAAACCCATGGGAAGCAATAACATTACTATAAGTTTCCTTACTATATGGCTTCTTCCAGAAATAAAAGTTATCATTATGCAAAGGGGAAATTCCACATTTCTTCGCTACGATGCCCAAGTATACATCATCAAATTTAAAATGTTTAGTAAACATACTGGTGAAGTATAGGTCTTCTAAAGCTGGATACGAGAGCACATAAGCGCCTGCTGTCACGTAAGGCGGGTATTTGGAATAGGGGTATTCTTCCAACGTCACATACCACTTGCTTGATTTGTGTCTCATAGGAGAAGACTGAAACACAAAACCAGAAAATAGCCTGCCATCAAAGGCACTCAAGACAGGGTCGAATTCCATTAGACGTCTTTCATTTGAACTATCCACTGAGTCCGAGTTTGGCAATTCACGCTTGTAATGGTAGTTATGTCGCATCATTTTATCCACGTCTCTTCTTCTACGAAAACCTACTCGTTTATTGAAAGGGTTACGGATAAATTTAAGCAAGTTTTTTGTGGATATGTACATGTCATCATCAGAAAACATGATGAATTGGGCTTTGGGGCAATGCTCGACAACCCATTTGAAACCCATTATCATCTTTATTGTGTTGTTGTAATACGTATCCATGAACTCTGCTTGCACTAAATCTTTGTTTCTAGCATGTTCTTCATCTATTTGATTTTGAATAGATTTATCACTTGAGATTCCTAACATAAAGATTCTTCTGATAACAACGTCAGAAAATCGATTTTCCCACCCCCAGGATTTACGTATGGCATTTCTTTTGTCCTCGTTCATTAAAGCTGATTTTATTACATACAATATTACAACTTTTTCATGATTATTATTATCTAAACATTTTTTACTATTACTAATTCTGTAATTGTATTTTAATTCATTTATGGGTTTGTGAGGTGGGGTCTGACCCTTTTTCATTGCAACTAGCACTTCTTCCATTCTAATTTCCAATGGGTAAGAAAAATTACTGTAATTAACCTCAAATAAATGTAATAATAAACCAAAATGGTAAGTTAAGATTACAAGTAATGTAAATAAAAATATGTACAACACTCTAACTTTTGTTAGAGATCTTCCGAACGAGGAGTGCATATTTGGTGATAATATTTGAAGATCTCTGGAGTTCTTTCTTTTGAAAAAGAATTTCTACATAATTCAATGGGAAAGAGTATTATAAGAGTCACAAGTTCGAAAAGTGGCATTCGTCATTTGACTTTGAAGAAAGTTTTCACTGTTAATTATGACAATGATGGCAATTAATCATACCAGGTTTCCTTTTCCGTTGTATATTAGTTTATTTTTTCTGACCTAAAAAGAAGAAGAAGAAAATGTAGTTTACTAATGTCATAACATTACTTAATACATTGAATCGATTACATTAACAACTTTTCAATTATACATTGAACTAATATTATTGAATTTTTACATTTATTAAAACTAATTTTAAAGAGTTGTATTTATATTTTAAGTAAAACAAGAACTTCTAAAAGAACTAATATAGCCCACTTTCCTGTTACTTAAATACTCACTGAAAATCTTATCAGAAAACAAGTAGGTTTAGACCAAAGCTTTATAGGCCAGGGAAATGCTTTCAGTTCATCCAAAGCAAAATTTCGTGTTAAGCGAGTTGGAGTTAACAAGGTTGGACTGTATCTTCAATGAGGTTTAGTATAGTACAAATAATAGTTGCTATACATTGAGCTTTTACCACATACATTACCCTTGTATACTAGAATTTTAATGCATAATCTTATTTCTTTTAAAATGTTTGGAAAATGAACTTTTAATCACTAAACAAGTTAAAAAAACTTTCTGTACAAAAAAGTTTCAGTACAATAACATACAATTTAATCATAACAGTTATGTAAAGAGTAACAAATATAGTAAACATGAAAGAATTTCTTTAGTAGAGAAAATTTACAACTTGCATTTGAAGGATTTCCATTTTAAGTCTATCAAACTACCTTTTAAAGAAGACAGTTTTTTATTGTAATAGAAGCATGAAGGAGAACATTTCCAATCGCCTGGGATATGATGAAGGCCAATGGATGAAGGTTGCTGCTAAGGTACCACTCATAGGGAAACTATATGTTTTTTAAAGAATACATAGAGTAAATGGCATAATTGCTCATAGCCAAGAATAATCGTCGAAAGTTGACTTCTTGAAGCATAGCCAGTAAGCACAAACTATAGTCCTTACGATTGCAACACAAACCTGCTTCCCCTACCTCTTCATTTGGTTTTCCAGGAAACAGCGTGAGCGGCGCTATATTCCTTCTCCACCCTACTTGGGTTTGAATAGCAGTTGTGATTTACCTTTGAGCAGAGCTCAAACAAGGTAGGTTTAGAACAGTGAAGCTCCTGTTGTTTCTTGGAAACCACACAAGGTGGTGGGGAAAGCCAAGCTTGTGTTGTAATTGTACAGACTATAATGAAGCAAATCCATTAGAATGAGCCTATTGTGGCATAGAAGCTCAATAAGCATGTTTAGTTAAAATATTTACTAACTATTAAAACAAAAATATTTTAATGTATCCTGTATCCAGATTACAATTTTGATGCCCATAAACGCAAACATAGAATTCCATTTGATTTTACTGATGAGGAGGTTTAATAGACAAATTTACAATTTACTTTTATAATAATTTTTCAATTAATAAACAAAACATTCAGAATTTAAAAAATCAATTTATGTAAAGCTAAAATTGGTACTTGGAAAATAATTAGAAGAGGCAAAACATGCACAGTAATGAAATTGTTTTACTTATACAGTAAAACTTCTACAACAGACTACCTCTATTAAGCGACCACCTCCGCAAACGGACAATTTTTCAATGCACCGATTTTTTCCCCTATACGCTCAACGTTAAAAATACCTCTCGAACGGACCAGACCACACCTACGGTTAAAACCAGATTCCAGGTCTCCTCCGGGGGTCACTTTTCCAAAAAGTAAATCTTGCTTGCCAAAGCAACACTTGGACACACCCATCCAAAAACAAATCACTAGGGTTGTCAGTTGTCACACAAAAAAGGGGCTATCGCCAAGGCAAGGAGTTTAAGAAACTCCCAGAGTGGAGGAATACCAGTGAATGTTAAATTTGAGAAACACGAAAGACGTTTCAATAAATAGTCTTTTTACAGAACTTAAAAACAAATAAAAAATGAGGTACTTTCCGAAAAATTGAAAAAAAATTAAATAAGTAGAAATTTCTTCTTCAACTGTTGCCAGATTGGAATTATTTATCGCCTTTTCTTGTCGCCAAATCTAGGTGGAAATAAGTTTGGTTCAATAAAGGCGCACTAAACCTACAGTAGACAGAGTACACGATATATATCTCTAATGGAATGCGAGTTTTTTCTTTAAATGGGAAAGTTTGGTTGGGTTAGTTTGAAATATTGTCAAACTAGAGCTACATGAGGCCAATTGGCGACTGGCGTCTTAATTTAGAACCCTGATCAAGTGATGAGGTCGACACCAACCATACTTGAATATTGGCATTTTGTCAAGTATAATTTCAATGGAATAAACTGTTTTAAATAAGTATAATATGCGTATGACGTGATTAGAGTAAACGACTCCTGATCGAGAAGAGCGGCTTAAAAAAATTGCAACCGCATTTTATTACAGTTATTCCTCATAAATCTCTTGATGATAACGCGACTGTGGCTCTAAATTACGATACCCGTCATCAATAGCCCCAGTGTAGTTTTAGTGTAAGGATAATCAAAACTAACCCTAACTCTTGATCATAACGTAGAAGATACGAATAAATACTCTCGTGAAATATCTAAAGGCATGCGTTTTATAAAAATCTACAGTTGAAGCGAAACAACCGATCGGTATTGAATGCGCTTGGAAAGAAAGATCCAAGATGAAGTTATCCAATGTGGACTGAACTTCAAGGCTGATATGTGAGTTAGTGACGTGTGAGTGAGTGACGATTACGTAGAAAAAGTCAAATAACATCATTTTCAAATAATTTTTTATAAGTTTTAGAGATTGTATGTTAATCTACATTTAAATGCCTACAATTTGAGACTAGTTTAAAATTTTTTGCACTTATCTATAACCAGTAAATGAGATTGAGTGAGTGACGACATTAAAAGACTCCCATGATATTTTTAATACTAAAAGTACTGTAAAAACTTTATCACTCATGGATCAAAACAACTGATGGCGGATTTAGAAGCCTCAATCCTTTAAGAATAACATGCCAATTTAAATTCGATTTCTTAGTCGTCTAGTAAGTTTTTAATTGAACTTTAAAGCAGTGTTATAGTAGTGACTCTATAGCCCAGGGACATTACATACTCATAAAATTACATAAAACTATTGATGGTAGAAAAACATCAGATACATTTTCGGAAACTACAGAGCCTAATTAACCATAAATAGTTCCGCCAAAAAGGGCTATATATTTAAAAGTCTTTTATAGGACGTTAAAAGTTGAAAATGCATACAGGGACAGTGTGAGGGAGTGACAAATCGGGTATTTAAATGAAATTTTATGTAAGTAAATTATAATTATTTGATATTTTTTAAGTGGGACTAGTTAGGTTGTGGGCCAGTTTACACTAATAAATCACAAACATGCATATATAATTTGAAAATAAAGAGCAAAGTATCCGGGACATCAATTTGTCTCTTTTACAGAGAATGACCCAATTTTAGAATTAAATGGTATTTTTTCGTAGTATTTTTCTCCTTTAAAGTGGCAGCAACACTGGCCATTATGCCCTGTTAAAAAGCTCCATGCGCGTCCCGTTGTTAGCATTGGAGGTCACGTAATCAGTCAATCTAATACTTTAATTATGATATCTATGCATTAAACCCATCTATGATTCAACAAATTAATGAAAACTTAACTAAACGACTAGAAGTTTACTAATAGAAACTTTATATTTTAAGTTAAGCTCATTTAATTATGCAGAAAAAACATTTTTAATCAAATGAATTGTGTCTTAGTTTTTAAGCTTTCATACGTAATATTGACTGTTTGAGAATCTAATAACCACTGTACAAGGAAATAGTAGAAAAAGGTTAAACATATTTTACATCTAGAAAAAGATCTAAATCGAAGAAACAATTTATACATACCAAAAACTTTCAAAGCATCTTATAGTTCTGATCTCGAAACTACTGTTTAGCTTTTTGTTTACATTTTGCTTCGTTTCACTTCTTTTTCTTTGCAGTTTTTAACTGTGACCGTCGTTGAGTGGTTTTTATTAAAATATCGTTGATTAAAATACGAAAAAGTAAAATTTAAATTCCAAAGGATAGACTGTAACAAACATATTTTGCATATAATAGAAGAAAGCAACTGATTTCTAAATAAAATTCAGGTCTCGAGTGGCAACAGAAATGCTAATTGAAAATATCTTTCTCGATGGGTGAATCCATGTCACGTGGGGAGAGAGGACCAATCGAAGCCCGATCGCAGGAAAAGCAAGATTGAAAGTCTTGTCATTTGGGGCCCGTTCTCATGCAGAGCAAATGCCGGCTATTTGCCGGCTTTCAGGAAAAAAAATTCCCTCAGGGAAAATTGCGGTAACGAAAACGTACCTGGCTCGTAGGTAGTAATGATTTTATGCCACCTCCGTATGCATTGCGGTTTGTTGATCAGTGGAATATTTGGCGTCAGTTACTCGGTTATCAAATGCAAAAAAATTGTCAGTTGTATTAGGAGCAATTGTTTTAGAATGCTAAAATGCATATAAAGCAAGTATGCTTTTATTTACTAAGGTTTTGTTAATTTTTCATTATATTATGTTTTCATATTGCTATACATTTAATCATTCCTTTGAAAATACTTATTCTTTTAAAATGCCTGGCAGGAGTTTATTTTATTATTAATCCTTTATTTTCAGAATTTTTGGTTAAAACTAAAAAAATCTTTCAACTCAATTTAAACAAAAATATAATTCATTAAAATTTTTTGGTTATCATTGTAATTATGAAGTTAATTCTGTGGATCTAAACCTAATCTTATTTGTAAGCATTTCTAATTTTTAATATAAATTTTTTTTAAAAAATATAATTGCCTAAAACGGCGAAAAGAGCAGCATTGTGTAGTAACCCTGATGTGACGTTAACGCTACGACGTCGCTTCCGCGATGCCGGCATTTGCATGTGAACGGGGTTATATGGTTTCACACAATTTTGAATACAATATTTTTCTTAAAAGTAAGAAATGCTTGCAAATAAGCTCAGCTTTGGATCCATAGTATTATCCTTCATAATTCCAATGATATACAAAAAATTTAATGAATTATATTTTGTCTAATTTAAGTTTAAAGATTTTTTTTTAGTTTGAACCAAAAATTCTGAAAATAAAAAATTGATAATAAAAAGTAAACTCTTACCAAGCATTTTTACAATAAATATTTTCAAAGGGATGATTAAATGTGTATCAATATGGTAACACAATAAAATAAAAAATTAACAAAATCTTAATAATAGTTATTTATGCAACAAGTGTGAAAAGTAACACTTTTTAAAACTAGTGGATTTCATTTCACGAGCGAGTGAAATACGGACACGTGTTTTAAAAAGTTTACTTTTCACACGTGTTTCATACACTATTTTTTATAATTACGTGAAAAAACAAACAAATCTCATTGGTTTAAAAATAATTTACGTGCTATTTTTTTTGCGTAAAGAAGATCGTCATCGATAAATCTCTGGAACTACAAAAGGCAAAGTTATTTTTTATAATTACGTGAAAAATATGATTGATTCAAAAATAATTAAATTTTTAAATAAAGCAGATCGATAAATCTCTGAATTTTATGAATATTATTAAATAGAAATTTTACTTGAAATATTGGCATCTTATGAAAAGAGTAAAAAAAAGTACTTTTTTTATAATATCGTGCAAAAAAACTAGCTTTTTCAAATCAATAATCGTGGCAAAAGTGATGCTTTTAACGAAATCTTGTTAAAGTTACTTTTACGTACTAGTGCGACAAAGTAAATAAAGCCTCTGATTGGTGTGAAATTCTTTATTTGAGCGTGATATTTTATTCGGCGGCTTTGTGATTAGTGTAAAATTCTTTATTTGAACGTGATTCTTTATTTGGCGTCTTATTTCCAATGTCAGTCTAAGAAATACTTTTTGCAAGTGATTTTAAAATAATCATTAATATAAATAATCACCTTCAAATCATTTGAATGTGATAATAAAATAATTAATAAGCCAATCAATAAATGTCAATTTAATAAATACTTTTTTTTGCACGTTATTATAAAAAATAGTGTATGACAACACGTTGAGAATAGCCTTTTTTAAACTCGTGAATTTATTAAACTCGTTCCAAAAAGCCTTACTTTTCACACTAGTTGCATAAATAACTATTTTATAATTGCCTGAAAAAATCCGCTTTTTACACTATAATTTTAGTATATGACGCGTGCGAAAAGTTATACTTTTTAGAAACAGTGATAAAAAATTACTTTTTTTCACCCAAAAGCAGTGAAAAAAAGTACTTTTTTTCACTCTTTTCATAAGATGCCAACATTTCAAGTAAAATTTCTATTTCATAATATTCATAAAATCCAGAAATTTATTGATCTGCTTTCATTATAAATATTATGCGCGTGAATGTTATTATTTTTTTATTTTTGAATCAGTAATGTTTGACTTTAAACTAAAAAATAAGTTTGCCTTTTGTAGTTCCAGAGATTTATCGATGCCGATATTCTTTACGTAAAAAATTAGCACGTAAATTATTTTTGAACCAATGAGATTTGATTTTTTTCACGTAATTATAAAAAATAGTGTATGAAACACGTGTGAAAAGTAAACTTTTTAAAACACGTGTCATTATTTCACTCGCTCCTACCTCGCTCGTGAAATAAAATCCACTAGTTTTAAAAAGTATTACTTTTCACACTTGTTGCATAAATAACTATTTTATAATTGCGTGAAAAAAAATCACATTTTTACACTATAATTTTAATATTAGACGCGTGCGAAAAATTATACTTTTTAGAAACAGTGCTTAAAAAATTACTTTTTTTCACCCAAAAGCAGTGAAAAAAAGTACTTTTTTTCACTCTTTTCATAAGATGCCAACATTTCAAGTAAAATTTCTATTTTATAATATTCATAAAATCCAGAAATTTATTGATTTGCTCTATTTATAAATATTATGCGCGTGAATGTTATTATTATTTTTATTTTTGAATCACTATCTATGTTCAAATGTTTGACTTTAAGCTAAAAAATAAGTTTGCTTTTTGTAGTTCCAGAGATTTATCGATGCCGATCTTTTTTACGTAAAAAAATAGCACGTGAATTATTTTTGAACCAATGAGATTAGATTTTTGTCACGTAAATTATAAAAAATAGTGTATGAAACACGTGTGAAAAGTAAACTTTTTAAAACACGTGTCATTATTTCACTCGCTCCTACCTCGCTCGTAAAATGAAATCCTCTAGTTTTAAAAAGTGTTACTTTTTACACTTGTTGCATAAATAACTATTTTTCACTGCTTTTGGGGCGACATCAACTCAGTGGCAAAATCAAAATTCAGGGATACGACCATCAAGTTAAAGAACCAAATCTGTGAATTAACAACTAGCAGAACAATAGCAAAAACCTTAACTAGACTGAGAACTGGACATCTGGGAGGATTGAAAATCCAGCCAGACGGCTCCAGAAAGTACCCCACCTGCAAAATCTGCCTCGACATAGAACTAAGTCCAACACACATTTTCTCATGTCCAGCCATCCTTGCAAAAATTCAACAGATTAGTGACTCTCCGCTAGATGACCTTTACTCCCAAAACTGCCTTCAGATTGCTGAGGCTGTGTGGAACACACACGGTCACATCTAATACCTCAACCTATCCATAGACAAGACAACAACAGCAACAACAACAACTGCTTTTGGGTGCAAACATGGTTTTCCAGCTTAACGAGACGAGATATAAATATTCTTTATAGTTTGTTAAATTCATTTACAGCTCGAAGAAAATTTATGCAAAAATTCTAAAAATGGAAGCGAAACTTATCATATTTTTAATTTATATGTTTTCGAACAGTGATTTTAGATTTTGTATTATCAATGGCATGTTTTTCGAATATCTTGGAAAAAACAAATATTAACTAAAAAACCTGACTTGAATAATGAACCGTCAAAGAATCATATTGTGATATAGTATATGCAAAATTCAGTGATCTGAACTAATTTATGTTTAAAAAGTTTTTATCTTTCAATCTTTTTTTTAAAATCAAGTTTACGAATATCGATCTTTGATTTCAAATCAATTGTTTATGTTGGAACCATAGAGATAGTAAAACCGTGCGCTATCACCCACTATCGCTAGTGGGTGTTGGCGCACGGTTTTACTATCTCTATGGTTGGAACAGTGGTTTAAATAAAAGAAAATGACATTCTAAGGTAATTTAAATTTGTAGGGGGAGACCGGGGGGGAAGTTGTCTCATGGAGTAAGTTTTCCACCATGCGCCTTATAATGGAAATAAGCCGTTAGGGGGAGGCAAGAGGCATCTTGGCTTATGAAATAACACGGTATATGTCACTCACAAGAATCTTTGTTCAGTTTGTGTTGTAATATTGTCGTTAAAGATATTTTTGTGATTTTGTTAACGTTGAGTAACTTTTCATGTTTACATTCTAGTGTTTACATTCAAATCTAAATTAAACGTATTTTTATTAAATTTACAGTTCTACCATTGCGTATACTAAAAAGTGGTTCCTCGCTACGAAAATATATATTTGTTTTTAAAATAACTTAAACATATAATTGTCAAGGTTCTATCAAAATCAAAATACGGCGACGGGGCAGATTTTCTAAAATTTTAAGGGGCAAGAATTCCAGCAATGTCTTGTAGATAAACGTGCTCCAATCTCATAATATTCTAAACATGTAAACATTTGTTAATGTATAACCAAGTAATATAACCATACATTAAGTTCTGAATGTAAAAAGTTGTGTACAGCTGGGGAAAAAAAACGATCCACCCTTCATTTTTCGGCTGGTATTGGTCAAGGAATTTTGTGAAAAGTGTCATTTTTCAGGAAATAGCGTAAGGAATTGAGAACTGGTCACCAAAATTGCATAAGGGGTCGTCTACATATTAAAATGAGTACCAACTTTGAAAATTCCAATGGCAACACCCAGTTTTTTTGCATAAAAATGTTCAGCACCATCAAAATACCCCAGGTATTAAAAAGAATTATTCATTTTGCATTATTTGCTGAGATATTAAAGCATTAATTTTGAACTCGTTTAGGGGGAAATCTCCAAATTGAAAAAGGTAATATTTAGGGTGTCTTTTCGAAACGACAAGCTAACAAAAGGGTTACTATAATCTCGCCAAAGAATCCTAGAATTAAACCTTCTTCACTAATATTGTGATTTTTTTTTATGTTTTTACACTTTTTTTTAAATTTTGGATTTTAAAATTCAGAAATAAAATAAAGGTTAGACGAGAAAATGTTTTAATTTTAAATTAAGTCACACATACGATTATTTATAACGAACAGATTTTCAAATGCGATTAGTTACAATCAGATAGACAAACATGATTATTACATTTATGTTTTACATTTTATGCAAATTTTTGTTTCATTCATATTGCTACAAAAATTTTGTTTAAAATTCGGCGCACTGGGTCTGGGACATATGCCGACAGCCGAAATACCGACAAGCCAAAATCCCAACAAGCCGAAATCCCGAATGAGTCAAATCCCGAATGGGTCGAAATCCCGAAAATAGATTTTTGTCCATTTCTCGATTTTTAGCTTCCACACTACGTTTATAACGTAAAAAGTGGAAGGTTTTATAATCGTTCAGTCCGTCTGCCTGTCCGTCTGTCCGTCTGTCACCCACTTTCACAGAAAGAACCACAAGTCCCACAGACAAGTGAGATACGTCATTTTAAAGCAAAAAATCAGATTAGGCTACATTCCAAATTTCATTAAAAAATTTAAATTAGAAATTTATTTAAAATTTAAATAACTGATTTTTTTTTATCTACATTGAAATAACATGCAAATTCTATTTTTATTCATATTTTCACTGTTGTCATAAACAAGTCCCACAGACAAGTGGGATACGTCATTTTGAAGCAAAAAATCAGATTAGACTACATGCCGAATTTCATTAAAAAATTTAAACTAGAAGCTTATTTAAAATTTAAATAACTAAAAATTTAATCTACATTGAAATAACATGCAAATTCCATTTTTATTCAATATTTTTACTGTTGCCATTTCGTTAAACGTACGAGAAACTTTTGTTAAAATAAAAATACACTTTTGAAAAAATATTTATTTATGTGATATAATTCGGTTTGGATTGTTCTATTATCACAATAGAGTTCTTTTAATGGTTCTATATATATGTATGTAGAAAGATGCATAGAGAATTCTAACTTGGCATAAAAAAATATGCTAAGTTTCGCTTTTATTTTTAAAGCATCAATTGTACAAATTATAATTTTTTTGAACTGTAAATTAATTTAACAAACTATAAATAAGTGAATTTTCGAAAGAAATGTAAATGGGAAATTGTGGCGACAAAAATATTTATTAAAAAAGATTACATCATTATTCTTCGAACTTCAAACAAATTTAGCAAACGATAAAGTCTAATTATTAAATCTGAGAAAGAAGATTAATGAAAATAGTTAATTTTGGCGTTTAAAACTTTGAATTACAAATAGCTAAAGGCCCTGTTTTTATTAGAATTAAATCACATTTTGCCATTCGCAACAATCGCTCGAGAAACTTTAATTCTTTTAGACAATAAATTAAAAAAAAATTATTTTTGCGACATCGATCAGTTTGAAATGACGTCAAATATATTTCACTACGGAATCCTTGTATGTTGATATGAAATGTTTTCATCCTATTTAAAAGCGAGGAATATGACATATTTATTCTTTAAAATATAAATTAATTTTTGCAAACGATAAGTAATAATTATTGAATTTTCGAAATAAAATAAATGAAACTAGCCAAATTTAGCTTGTAAATGTTAAATATAGAATTAATGTTGTGTTTGGCGCGTTTTTTCCTGTTAAACACAAATATGTGGAAGCGAGTTAAGTGACAGATTCTGTTACAAACCTACTTGTTTTTAAATATTAGAGATTATTTATTTATTTAGTTATTTAGTCAGTTAGTTATTTAGTCAGTTTGTTATTTAATCAGTTAGTCAGTTAGTTAGTCACTTATTTAGTCAGTTAATTAGTTAGTCAGTCAGTCGTCAGTCAGTCGTCAGTCAGTTAGTTACTTAGTTAGTCAGTCAGTAAGTTAGTTAGTCAGTCAGTTAGTATGTTAGTTAGTCTGTCAGTTAGTCTGTTAGTTAGTCTGTTAGTTAGTCTGTTAGTTAGTCAGTCAGTTAGTCAGTTAGTCCGTTAGTTAGTCAGTCAGTCCGTTAGTTAGTCAGTCAGTAAGTTAGTTAGTCAGTTAGTCAGTTAGTTAGTCAGTCAGTCCGTTAGTTAGTCAGTCCGTTAGTTAGTCCAGACTGACTAACTTAGTCTAACTGACTGTCAATTAGTTAGTCAGTCAGTAAGTTAGTTAGTCAGTTAGTCAGTCAGTTAGTTAGTCAGTCCGTTAGTTAGTCAGTCCGTTAGTTAGTCCAGACTGACTAACTTAGTCTAACTGACTGTCAATTAGTTAGTCAGTGAACTGACTGACTCACTGACTAACTGACTGACTCACTGACTAACTGACTGACTTAACTTACTAACTAACTTACTGACTGACTTAACTAACTAACTAACTAACTAACTAACTAACTAACTAACTAACTAACTGAATAACTAACGGACTAACTGACTAACTAACTGACTGACTAACTGACTGACTGACTAACTGACTGACTGACTAACTGACTGACTGACTGACTGACTGACTGACTAACTGACTGACTGACTAACTGACTGACTGACTGACTGACTAACTAACTGACTGACTAACTGACTGACTGACTAACTAACGGACTGGCTAACTAACCGACTGACTAACTAACCGAAACCGACTGACTAACTAACCGACTGACTGACTAACTAACTGACTGACTAACTAACTGACTGACTAACTGACTAAATAAATAACTAACTAAATAAGTAAATAAATAAATAAGTAATCTTTAATAAATTTTTTTTTAAAAAAATCGAGAAATGGACAAAAATCTATTTTCGGGATTTCGACCCATTCGGGATTTCGTCTATGTCGGGATTATGGCCTTTCGGGATTTCGACGTTCGAGATTCTGGCTTGTCGGTATTTCGGCTTTCGGGATTGTGTCCGGAACCCCGGCTCACTTTATCGGTAATATAAACCACATATTACAAAACGAGAGTTACGATCCTAACACGATATTTAAGGAAAGCAAAATAAAATTACGCAGAATGATTTGGCAATGATTTTTAACCAAGGCAGTGGACACTAATCATTTTAAATAATCAATGTGGTAACAATGAAATATGCTAAACACCGAATTCCAATAATATTTTAGGGTTTTAATTTTTAATATAAAACACACTTTTTGAAATTGTATTGGAAATAACATACATTCAAAAACATAGTAATCGATATAATTTAATGTTAATTATACAAACAAAATACATTGTATGCACTTGAAACAAGAAAAGATTTTTAGACATTTGACAGACATCAATAGTTTGACTAAACATTTACCAAAAACGCTTTTCAACCACCAAACGATAATGCAAGTTAGTATCCAATTTGATAAGTAATTTTTTATACGGTCCCTAAAATTCTTATTTTTCAGTATTTTTACAATAACTCGGCAAATAATTGTTGTTGAATTAAAAAATTCGGGGTTTTGGTTTTACTTGATCTACTTTATCGATTTATGTAACAAAAATTTGGGGTTGCTATTCATGTTTTATTTTTTCTTATTTAAATTTAAATAAAAAAATAATAATAATGAAAAATTTAGGAAAAAACTTGTGTGATTTGTTTTTGGAAGATTAAGAAGTATATAATGAAAAAAAAAATTGGTTTAATTCATTTTATTTGTGGAGGTATGAATAAAAGTTTGTGAAACTTTTTTAACATTATGGGCGTTCAACTTTGAATGCTTATATCTCAACAAATAAAAGCAAATTAATAAATTTTCTTTTGGATCTGGGGTATTTTGAAGAGGAAAAATATTTTTATATAAAAAAAATTGGGTGTTGCCATTGGAATTTTTAAAGTTGGTACTCATTTTAATATGTAGACGACCCCTTATACAATTTTTGTTGCCAGTTCTCAATTCCTTACGCTATTTCCTGAAAATTGACACCTTTTACAAAATTCCTTGACTAATAGCAACCGAAAACCGAAGGGTGGATCGTTTTTTTCCCCCAGCTGTACCAGATTAAAAATTGTCACATAGTAATAAAAAGAAAGGTGACAGAAATCGGACTATTTTGAAGCAATATGCGTTGTTTTAATAACTGTCTGGAATGGTTGTAGTAGCAGAAATGCATAAAAGAAATTAAATATTGTCCATTGATCGTAAATAATTGCACTTTAAAATAATAATATGTCATGTTGCACCCAAAGTTTAGAGTCAATTGGCAGGCTACAAATCTGGGAAGCAATCTCACCAAACTTCAGTGCATGTGATAACTTTAAATTTGTTATATTTTTTGCAAATAACCTTTAGCAAAGAGCACCAATTTACACATAAGGGGAAGTGACCATAGACATAAATAGAATGGACTGCTCATTGCTCTGTCAAGCAGCTTCTAAAAGCGTACCAATCATGAAAATCGCCAAGAGGAGAAAGATTGCAACATATGGCAACTTATCGCTACTGTTTCGTTAGAACTATGCCAATTGTCGCCAGACCTTAAAATCAGGTAAATCTAGCCTGGCAAACCGCAATGGTGACTCACATCAATGTCCAAGTCACGTGGGTTTGCTGTTGTGTTCAATTAGAAATATTTGCTTCCATTCGTTATATCGCTGTTAGATGCCTAATTTTTGTGCAGTTTATAAAATGTAAACATAAATTAAAAAAGATCTGTGATACTTTACAGGTAAGATTGTTTAGATAGGTATATTAAGAGTAATTTATTCCTAAAAGCCTATACTTTGATTAGAGTAAATTATTCTATAAGCTCTTTTTAAGGTCAGGGATTATTTTCTTGATAAAAATATTCTGTAAAAATTCGAATTAGCCTTCGGCGCCACATGCATTGATTAGATCCACGATAATATAACTATAAAAAATAATGTTTAGCTTTTTTATTAAAACAGCTGCTATAAGTTGCCAAAAATAGCAATCTTTTTCACCGAAATAGCAATTCATCTATGTTCCTTTCCCAACTTATTTTTCATACCACTAGATTGTCGGCCTCATATGTTCAAGTCGTTGTGAAAAAACTCTCTAACTGGTCGTGATCACGTGCTGGGGTAAATCTTACCCCAGCACGTGACCCATGGGGGGATCGCTTTAGGTTTGCCAATGCGCTATGTGCAGTCCATTCTATTATATGTCTCTGGAAGTGACACTATTTGCTTGAGTTCAAAGTGATTCAGATGAAAATCACATGTATTTTGAAATTTGTTAAAATTACGTTTTTTACAAATTTAACCTATGATCTGTATATAATCTTTTAGGCTATTTTAGATTATAATAAAATCTACAGAAAACATAACAAAATGTTTTTTAAGTGAGACAAATCTTTTTAAGAATAGTTAAAAAATTTGCCCCAAACATTTTTGGGACAATTTGAGCAAATGTGCCCCGTATACTGGGCAAGTTTTTCAGCTCAATGTGCATGCATTTAACCACTTTTACTGACAAAAAGTTGATTTATTTTTATAAAAGTAGAAATGCCAATGGGAATATTTCTTCTGACGTCAAGCTTTCTAAACTGCGATTTCATTGGTTGTTTGGATTTCTTTGACAAAGTGTCGAAACAGCTCATTGGTTTAAAAAAAGTCACGCGATCCAAATTGCGATACCATTGGTTGTTTCGTTTTTGTGGCAAAGTGTTGAAACAAGCCCATTTGTAGATAAACATGTAAGGAAAGCTATGATATCTTGCTTTCGTATAAATAAATACAAGTAAAAAATATACTTCCCTACTAATTTTTTTAGTTTTTTAAATTTTAAGGGGTCCAATACGTTTCATAATATTTTCTTTATTTTTGCACATTGCAGTATTCATTTTTTTAACGTAAGCAACACCTATAAAAATCATTTTTTGGCCAAAATAAATTTAAGTATATGTATATATGGTAGGTTTTGTCACGTAAATCGATATGAAAGAAAAATGGAAAAATCTAGAATTTTGCAAGTGGGGTTGGTCAACCTCGGTGTGAGATATTTAATATACTGCCTTTTGGAATTTGTATATGTTGTATGTGGCGACGAGAATTTTCGCCAAAATAGTTAATGTTGTTTATTTCAATGAATTAGTTTTTATTTTTATAGTTCTAGCATTTTATTTTAAGGGATTACTTATCTATAATAGGTTTGTTATATTTAAATTTATTCTAATATATGAAAGATATAAATGTTCAATCTTATACTTTGAGTAAAATTTTATATTAGGAAATAAAAACTTTAATTTGTGAGTGATACTAGTCTATAGTTTATAATAAAAACTTAGCCCCATTTCTCCAAAAAATGCAAAATGATTTTTTTGGAATATATATTAAACGACCAAAAAAGGCTGTCAATGTTTTTGTCTCCAACAACAGTTAACCAAACGCAAAATTATCCTATAGACCGTTGGCGATCCATGGCGTTGGCGATGGTTAGCGACCGTATCCATCATAGGATAATGTAGTGAAGTTTTTTCAACTATCACAATTTATTTGAGTAAAATGGAAATCTATAAAGTAATTTACCTCTTCCATATGGTCGGTTTGGGACATCCTTTATCTTATAATCTAACCACAGTATAAATCTCCAAGCTTGAAATGATTGTTGTTTGTCAATCTTTATATTTATTTATAAATGAAGCAAATTGCAATTTAATTAAAAACTTAACTCTCTTTTTAGTTATGATAAATGCTCACGTGAATTCCATTGATTCAAACGTGTCATTTCAATTTTCGTGCCATTTTAAAATTTAATCGAGAAATATCAAATTAAAATTAAGTATAAGTACGCATTTTAATTTTTATCATTTTTTATAAGTACTCTTTAAAATCATTTTCCAATCATTTTTAAGCCTTAATATTTTACCTGTTCTTATTGTTTCCTTATGTAAATTTTAATGTATCCAACTACAAGTTGCGTCGCGTTCTTAAAGCTTAAAAAATAGCTGACAGCAGTTTACTTAAAAACTGTTAGGTGAAAAAAATGGGGAAAAAGACGCTTGAGAATATGAAACAAAACAAGTGGACTTGTAACAGTAACTGTCACCTAGAGCCTCTTGCACTCAAGATTTATGGATCTAAAGGCTGAGGTCCACGAGAACCAGCTCGAGTTTCTCGCAAAAAGCAATCTCGCGCGTGTACACAGCCGTATGCGAATCTCCTAGTGGCGAGTTTTAAATTTTTGCTGAGAGACTCGCATCAGCTTCGAATACTCTAGTGGCAACACTCTTTGCGACCTTTTCTATCTTGTTTCCAACCGTTTGGAATTCACTGCGAGAGTTTTGTGCGAGATTTTGAATTTGGAAGCATGGGGTAAACATGGAAATAGAATCGTTTGCATTCACTTTAAAGAAACAGCTGTTTTTTGTGAGAACGCACTTCCACGTTCAGTGATTTGGAACTATTTGAAATGCATCCAGAATAATATAATGTAATGTCACCTGGTTAAAGAGATATAAATATAGAATAAGAAAAAGCGTGTCAGTCAATTGCTTCTGAATTGTATTTTTACGTAAATTGGACATTAAAAAGAAAATTCACACTTTGCGCCAGACGAGTGGGAAGTTTTCAGGCTATTTGTCGGGTCGGATCTCAAGTATATGAAATCTTCAGCAATCAAAAAAGCCAAAAAAGGGCTATTTTAAAGTTGATTATAGTAGGTAACGACCACACGATATGGTAAATGAATTTGCAATTATTGAAGCTGTACTTTAAATAAATAAATTTATTTTGGGTAAACATGTAATTTATAATGTCACGCATTGCAGTCATTTATCATTTAGAACCTTTGTTATTGCAGAGTTGCAATACAGTTTTTCTTTCTCAACTCCATATTCAAACACTATTTCGCAACTTCACGTAACGGTTTTTTACATTTTCTAATCTCGCACCGATAATTATGACACCCGTCGCCAATAGCCCTCGTATAGTTCTAGTGCGACGATAATTCAAACTAACCCTATCTCGCATGGTTTTCGGTAAGGTCTTCGTGGAAACGCGCAGGAGAGAATTTCGTTGCGAGAACATTGCAAAGCCCTCGTCGGTCGTGAAAAATATCTGGTAATATATCGCGTACTCGTGAACACAGCCCTGCAATTTTCTCGCTGCAGCGAAGTGCAACTTTTCTCCTCGTGTACACTTAGCATTTAGCTTTAGGAAGAAGAACAGCCAAACACAGTATTCACTTGTAATTTGAAATTTTAAAAAGTCCTTCGCAAATTAAATTATGTAAACTAAGTAAAATTGCTTGAGTCAAACCGTTTTTAGTCATCCGTTACTACGACATTTAGTTCGATAGGAAATTGTCGCCAACACCTTGTATCCCGCAATTGGGTCCATATGGCCTTTGGAGGGAAGGAGGGGGGGGGGGGGGGAGTTATATACGCAGGATGAATCCTTGAAACATGAAGGATTTCCTATCCAGCTAAATGTCGTAGCAACGGATGACTGAGAACGATTTGACTCAAGAAATTTTACATCATTTTTCAAATGTACATAATTTATGACTCATAAACTAGATAACTAGATCATTGTTTAAATCGTAACTTGGCACAAATGCGTAGTTTGTGCTTAAGTTACGGTTTTAGAACTGTCAGAGCTTAAAGTGTTCAACTGTTGGAGCTTAAATGCCGGTTGTAAGGGTTGGGGGCTATTCGTCACAAAAAAACTTTTCTACTTCTCTTTGATTTTTAACCCTCCAAGGGATGCGGATGTATAAACCTGTCACCTGGCTGCCAGGTTTTCCAGCAATATAGATTGTTTAAAAATATATATAAATGTAATAAATTTATAAAATTTTAAAATTTAAAGCACGGAGAAGCGGAGTGAAGTAACTGTGAAGTATAGAAGGGAAGCTAAATACAGGGAAGTAAGTCCATCCCGCGCGTTTGACGAAATGGGTGAAACAAATAGTTTCAGGAAAGTGACTATTGGACGATTAAAAAAAAATATACTCTAGCTATAATTTTAGATATACATTCATGCACTTATCAGAGTTAAATGTCAAATACTTGGAAATACCAGCTAAATAATATTGGTTTATTATTTTAGAAAAATTTAGTTTGTATAAAACTATCTCTTTTTATAAACTCCACATCAAAAATATATTATCACAACCACTTATATTTCTCCCTTACCGGAATGTGTTCAACATGTTCAATTAATAATATAGGTTTTCCATTAAAAATAGTAAGCAGAGCAGTTAAATTGAATAAAAATTTTGAAGATGATGGAGTAATACATTTTACTAAAATGTAGAGAAAATATCTGATTTTTATTTTACAGCAACAATTAAAACTTTTTATATCAAAGAAAAATTTATAGAATTTAAGAAGCATTAAACACACAAAGGATATTATTTTGTAACGTAAAAATATTTGTTCACAATATTTTATAATTTAAACACAGAGAAATATCTAAAAACAAATAAATAAACAAATCACATTTATTTTCCTTTTTCAGGTACTTGATTTTTAAGGTTTGTATACACTCTTTACTTGGATAATTGGTCTTAGTTCACACAACGTTGTAATAAATGAGCATTATTTGATAAACAACAATTGGAAACAACTTGCAAATTTTCTATTTCAAATGTTTTTTTTTTTCAAAAAACTATTTATAATATAACGAACGGGAATTTTAAGGAATTTTGGTTTTCTTCATTGTCGCCCAGTGACTTGACTTCTACTAGGGAACACTTTTTTTCACTTAACGACATTTTTTTTCACTGGGCGACACTAATGTCGACATGTCAATATGTTAAAAATACTCTGGTAGTGGGAACACTTGTACTAAATTTAAAGGCTGTATCTCTTTCCGTTTTCAGCATTACCGTTAAAACCAAAAATTTCAACAGCGACCACCACTTGCGGATACGCAATTTTTTCGAAAACCTTATTATGACGTCCGACAGGTACTAGCATTTAAAATCAGCTAGACTATTGTGTTTATATTTCACACAATTAAAAACAGTTACTTTTTAATAATAAAATTTATAAAAATTATCGTTAAATGTTTAATTAATGTTAATAATTTTTTGATAATAACTAAAGGAAAACCTATTTATCTAGAGTTATTTGTAAAAAAAATAGTAGTTAATATAGACAAGTAGCAGTTGGATACAAATTTCACCTTTTGATTTACTAATAAATGAGTATTTATTATAAGATTCGTAAGAATAAAATAAATAAATAGCGATGTTAACTTAAAACTGCACATAAAAGAGAGTCGTCTAAAATAGTAAAATAAAATTTATTCAATTCGGAAAACAGAATTACATTTTGCAGTGAAGCACAACATTGAAATCTAACTTCGTGCTATTTTAGTTAAAAATAAGGGCAAATTAAAATATTATTCACTTAGAAGGAATCGAGAATGAACAATTCCTTCAATACATTAAAATCGTTTCCGAATCTTTCTAAAATATTTAATTAAAACGATATTATATTGACACAAAATCGTAATCGACTACGCACTCCCGCCGTTTTTTTAGGCCGCTCTAAGATGGCTCCGCGGTTGCAGTGACGGCTTCACTGATGTCTTCTCCCCAGTTCTTCTTCAGTGGTCTCTCCAAGTCTCCTCCATCTGACTCAGTCCCCTACAATGGCCCTCCATCGAATTAACTCCCAACGCCTTGAGGTTCCTTTTCCACCACATCTAACCATCTAGTTGAGGGTCTTCCTCTGCGCCGTTTTCACTATAAAAATATATATACATATGTCGGATTTGTGGTTGGTCAATGAACTTAGGCATGAGTAAAAACATAACAAGAACACTTTATTACAGTTTAGCAAGATATTTATACAAAGGCACTCTATCGGTGAGAAATGGAAACTAAGTGATTTACATAAAGCGCGCTATCTTCTCCAACAATCTCCACCTGCGAATTATGTAAATACAAAAACAATTTTTTTTTTACAAAACTAAATCAAATTAACTTCTTTAATACAAAATGACAATTTATAAATTGACAAAGCTTTCGTCATAAAATCAGAAACCATCTCATTAGTACTCACATAGTTTAACTTAATAACATTAAGTCCTTCACAAAATGAAACTTTAAATTAACATGTCTGGTTTTAGTTGAAGACTTACAACCGTTTAACCAATTGATCGCAGATGTACTATCTGAAGACATAATAACAGGTTCTTGGACAAATTCTGAAGAACCCAATTCTTTAATGTAGTTTGTTATCCATGTTAATTGTTTGACAGTCTCTGATATAGAAAATAACTCCACCTCACATGTCGACAAGCCAACACATCGTTGCTTGTTGCTATTCCAACTTACTAGAGATGAACCAATAAGAATAATACCTCCTGAGAATGACTTTCCACCAGTGGCATTACCCCAGCTTGCATCTGAGCTAGCTTGAACGTAACTAATATACTTATCATAAAATAACACTTTCTCTTTAGTACCTTTAAGATATCTCAAAACCTTCTTTAATAACATAAAATGGCGCTTTTCTGGCCTTTGGTTAAATTGAGATAAATAACACATCACGAAAGATAAATCAGGTCGCGTCCGATTTGAAAGATACAATAGTTCACCAACTAATTCTCTATATTCCGTTTGATCTACCAACTGATCTGTTGGATCGAAACACCTATCCTCACTTTTCGCTATTGGAAGTTTCACACTCTTGCATTGATCCAAACCATACTTATTCAATAAATGATCAATATATTCTTTCTGCGAGAGGGAAATTCCAGTAGCGGAAGTGTTAATTTCAATTCCCAAAAATTTATTTGAACTAGTAGTTTCTCTCAAATCGAATACACCTTTAAGTTTCATTAAAATATGATCTCTAATCTTAGAATCATTACTAAACACAGCCAAATCGTCTGCGTAAACACAAATTACCACAAAACTGTCATTGTCGTTTAATAAAAACACTCAACTATCAGAAACAAGAGGATTTAATCCAATTTTTAAGAGTTCAGATCTTAGTTTTAGGTACCAATTTCTACTCGACTGTGGTAACCCATAGAGGCTTCGCTTTAATTTACATACTTTATCCTCACCAAACTGTTTTTCACATCCCGGAGGCAATGACATGTAGTCTCATCTAAATTACTATGAAGATATGCAGTTTTTATATCATAAAATTTAATATCTGAATTAATCTTGGCAGCAATAGCTAGTAATATTCTCAAGGAGTCAATATTCACCACAGGTGAATAAGTTTCAAAGTAATCTACATTTTTAACTTGATTAAAAGCAGCAGCACAAAGTCTTGCTTTGTACCGTTTTTGACTACTGTCAATGCCGTCCTTTAAAGAAAAAACCCATTTACTTTTGATAATTTTCGAATTCAATGGTTTATCTACAATTTCAAAAACATCATGTCTTTCTAGAGATCTTAATTCTTCCTGAATTGCGCACTCCCAATTTAATTTATTTTTACTTTGCTTAACTTCGGCTATATTCTGAGGAATGTCTTCGGAAGTTAAGTTAACACTTTCTTTCCCCTTTAAACGTTCTGATCTTCGAAGATTTAACTCTACCGCGCGTCTTTCATCTTCTAATCTACGCTGGTCAGACTCTTCCTGTCTCTTCTCGTTAGTCGAACCCAACGGTCTACCTGGTTTCTTAGAGTGATTAGGATTAGAAATCCGCGATTGACCATTCGGTTCCAAATTAAATTCAATTACACCTGAATCTTCGTTGTCATAACCACTATTTATATTCTGAAACAAATTATCTATAGCTGTTAGTTCACAAGGATTATTTTTTAGAAAAACACTACCATTAATTTGCTCATTGAAATTTACTGAACGTTCTTCAATTACCTTCTGACTTTGTATGTCATATATTCGAAATCCACGTCTTTGTATGGAATAACCTAACATTATGCCACGCTTACCCGAGGGTTGAAACTTTCCTCGCGAAGACTTTCTAATATGAAAATATACCAAACAACCGAATACCTTCAAGTAGTTCAAGTTAGGTTTTCGCTCTGTAAATAGTTCATGAGGAGTCGCGGTTTTCCCTTTGCGATATGTTAGGTTCGAAACGTGCGTAGCACAAGCAATGGCCTCAGCCCAAAAACTTAGAGGTAGTTGACTATCGTATAGCAGCGTTTTTGCACGATCAACTAAAACCCCTATAGGCCTTTCAGCTTTACCATTACTTTGGGGGTTAAAAGGAACAGTTAACTCTCTCACTATTCCTGATTGAGCCAAGTATTCATTGAACTCGCGATTAAGAAATTCACCACCATTATCGGATCTCAACCGCTTAATCCTTACATTATACATGTTTTCATATCTTTCTTTAAACAATTTAAATTTATCTAGAGCTTCACTTTTATATTTAAGAAAATAAGTGAAATACATCCCAGAATAGTCATCGACTAACACTAAAAAATACTTAGACCCACCTAAAGATTCATCAATTTTCCCACAGACATCAGCATGTATCAATTCCAAAATTGAATTACTTTGGTCATACTCAATACTTTTATGAGGTTTGCATTTAATTTTAGACATGTTACAAGCATCACAAGTTAAGTTACTATCAACATTTAGATCTTTACAGTTAATCATATTTGCATTGATCATCCTAGAAATATAATCAGAATTCAAATGGGACAATCTTTTGTGCCATAAGAGACCAGCATCAACTTTCTCAGCATGATTAACAACACATGACTTAGTGATTACATTAGGAGTCATGACCATTTCCAAACGATTATTCATTAGTTTAGTAGTTAATATAGTATTACCAAAACTATCAATTATAAACACTTTGTCATCTTTAGAAATAATCTTAAAACCTTTTTGCATTAACGTTGTTAAAGACAACAAATTATTTCTTAAGTCATTAACAAGTAATACATTTTCCATACTAATTGCAGAACCATCATAAAGTTTAGCTTTTACAACACCTATACCTTCGGATTTCAAGTTGCTATCAATACCAGCCTGAAGAACTAAACCGTGATTACTTTTAAAGTCACTAAACCATTTAATATTGTTCGACATTGCGAACTAGCACCCGAGTCAAGTATCCAAATATCAGACATACCTCCAGCAGATTGATCAGCAGCGGTTAGGGCACATTCTCGGCGATCTTCGTATGCTGGATTAGAGTCTGGCTTGCGTCTAAAGGGATGCTTCTTGCCCCTTTCCTCTTTGTTCTGTACTTCTGGCTTTCTCTTCAGAAAACACTGTCTCGCCAGATGTCCTCTTTTGTGACAGTTCCAGCAGATCACACTATCCTTACGGCGTTGCTGCACAGATCCAGTCATGTAGGCTCCTTCTTGCCTCGGATTCCGATTTAGCTCCAATTCCTCCTCTCGTAAAACCTCCATGACCTCCTCAAGAGTCTTTTCACGTTGAGTCTTCAACATCTCCCGGATCTTGCTGAACTGGCCTCGTAGACCACGCACTGTATAGAACACCAGCTCTCTATCAGTTATCGTTAGTCGAGTGAAGCACACTTGACACTTAAGCCTTTTGCTCTTGCAACATAGTCTTGAACAGACTCTGAATCAACAAGTTGTAAACTTCTAAGTTCGTTGCCAGCATCAAGCTTTCTATCCTCTAAAGTACCGGTAAAGTTCTTTGCAATGCTACCCAACAGTTGTTTTGCATTCAACTCGTTGGCGTATTGTAATGCTTGCTCATCACTCAAGGACAGTTTGATGTAGGCTACTGCCTCAGAGTTCTGCTTGAACCACTCAGACTGCTTAATTTCATCGGTAGGCGTATCTCCTTTGATGACGTCGCTTAGTCTACGCAAACATAGCACCGACTCGATTTTTAGCTTCCAGACTAGGTAATTCGTACCTGTCAAAACTGGTATAGCAGGATATCTATCCATGTTCCAATGCCTCACAATTAACTACACGCTAATTAACAATTTAGCATTTACACTTAAATGACCACCAACCAACAAACCCGACGAATCCAAACCACGCTCTGCTACCAAATGTCGGATTTGTGGTTGGTCAATGAACTTATGCATGAGTAAAAACATAACAAGAACACTTTATTACAGTTTAGCAAGATATTTATACAAAGGCACTCTATCGGTGAGAAATGGAAACTAAGTGATTTACATAAAGCGCGCTATCTTCTCCAACAACATATATATATTTAAAAAAAAATAAAACTTTCAGTTACAAAATTTATTTTCATGCAGAGAAAACAAGTTTACACTTCATACAATTTTCTTATCCCTCAGAGGGTTGATAAAATAAGAAATATGCATGAGTTAAAAAAGTTTTTAAAACAGAAAACAACAACGAATTGGTGGGCATTTGTGATTTGGTACATTTTTACACCGACAGAAAAACAGCTTACAGTTGAAGACTTCTGATATGCTTTTAAGTTCACAAGGTAGAATCAAAATCATCAAAAAGAACAAAAAAAACTTTTCTCATAACTTGTTTTAGGTCTAAGGCTCCCCCCCTCCCGTACTAAAGTTTGGAGCTTTTTTAGAATTTTTACTCGTAAATTCTTTTTTCTTTCTGACGCGTCCAAATATATGTGATCTGAAATGAAATTTAAACGATTATCTATTTTTGGAATCATTAGGATCTCCAACGTTAAAGGATCCTGCGCATACATTACAAGTAAGATCCAAATGCTCTAAAAGTTTTGAAATGACATACTTCTTAGTTTTCCTTAGAATCATTTTTTGAAAATTTGAATTGATGATGTCTGGGGGTAACAAAACTTAGAAATTAGTATTGGAATGTACTTCAACTCTTCAATTCATATTTTTTGTTCTCCTCCCTATGTTAGAATATTTTCTTATAGAATCTGCGTGATAAGGTATCTGTTTTCCAACTATACTTTTAAAGAAAAATTCCTTTATAGCAGGCATGGAGAAGAGGAGATTTCTTTGTTCAAACTTTGACGTGAAAAATGTATCCATATCCCAAACAAAAGGAAATGATCTTTGAGTATAAGGATGCGAGAGCGAGATAAAGAAAAAGAATCAAAATAGTTGAAAAAAGATCGGTTGAAATGCAAATGGCTTTCTCCTCAAACTTTTCCCTCAATCTTTTAATCATTGGAAAGTATCCAGGGATTTTATAGAAAGAAAAATATGCCACTAATCTATCATTGACAGAAGTTTAAGAATTCGTTATAAAAATCGGATTTTCCAATCATGTGATTTTAGGTTTAAAGAAACAAGTTTATCCTGAATTTATTTACGTATATATATATTTTCTGTTTTCATATGAAACATGTAATCTTTTAACGTATTAACGTATTATGTAACCATTATGTAACGTATTATGTAACCACAGTAAAACTTCGGTAACTTAAGTTTTTTTTTTTACCGAATTGTGTTAAAATTTATATACTGATTCTGGTTGAATAAAATTATATACAAAATATTGTTTGAAATTTATCATTAAATATAGTACTAAGAGATTAGCTTAAGTGGTAAGTTAAGATTTCTTAACTCGATTATAAAAATTTGAATTAAAAACCATGTTGAACTCATTTTTAAAGTCAGATTTTCAAATATTAGCTTAATATTTAAATTACCAAAGTACATTTATACCCTTTAATTGTCTTTCATTCATTTTCTATTTTTAGTTTGGTAAAATTCTGTTAATTTATTATAGAGTGTAATTTTTGCAGTGCAGTATTTTTTGCAATAGGTTGCTGGTACAGCTGGGGAGAAAAACCGACCCACACCTCGTTTCTCGGCTGCTATTTATCAGGGAATTTTGTGTCGTTTTTCAGGAAATAGCGTAAGGAATTTGAAATTGAGAACTGGCAACAAAAATTGTATAAGGGGTCGTCTACATATTAAAATGAGTACCAACATTGGAAATTCCAATGGCAACACTCAATCTTTTTGTATATAAAAATTTTTATCATCTGCAAAATACAACAGATCCAAAAGAAAATTAATTAATTTGCATTATTTGTTGAGATATAAACATTCAAAATTGAACGCCCATAATGTTCAAAAAGTTTCACAAACTTTTATTCATACCTCCACAAATAAAATGAATTAAACAAATAATTTTTTTTTCATTATATACTTCTTAATCTTCCAAAATTAAATCATACTAGTTTTTTAATCAATTTTTCATTTTTAATATTTTTTATTTAAATTTAAATAAGAAAAAATAAAACATGAATAGTAACCCCAAATTTATTTTGCATAAATCGATAAAGTAGATCAAGTAGAACCAAAATCCCGAATTTTTAGCTTCCACACTACGTTTATAACGTAAAAAGTGGAAGGTATTATAATCGTTCAGTCCGTCTGTCTGTCCGTTCGTCTGTCTGTCACCCACTTTCATAGAAAGAACCATAAGTCCCACAGACAAGTGGGATATGTCATTTGAAGCAAAAAATAAGATTAGGCTACATTCCAAATTTCATTTAAAAACTTTAAATTAGAAGTTTATTTAAAACTTAAATAACTAAAAAATTTATCTACATTGAAATAGCATGCACATTCCATTTTTATTCATATTTTCACTGTTGCCATCCACAAGTCTCACAGACAAGTGGGATACGTCATTTTGAAGCAGATTTGGCTACATTCCAAATTTCATTAAAAAATTTTAATTAGAAGTTTGTTTAAAATTTAAATAACTAAAATTTTAATCTACATTGAAATAACATGTAAATTCCATTTTTATTCAATATTTTCACTGTTGCCATTTCGTTAAACGTACGAGAAACTTTTGTTAAAATAAAATAAAAAAAATTGAAAAATATTTATTTATGCGATATAATTCAGTTTGGATTGTTGTAATATCACAATGGGCTTGTTTCACGGAGGATCTGGCAATAGCTATGCGGTTTTGTTTGCATGTCTATTTTGATGTCTTCCAACAGTATTGCCACCAGTTTTAGGAGAAAAACTACGAAAAAATACCATTTAATTCTAAAATTACAAAAATATTCCATAAAAATACTAGCAAAGCGTTTCACGTTTTTTTAAAGTCACTAAAAAGATTCCAAAATGCAGCTTGTATTTTTACGATATTTTTTTTGTAATTTTAGAATTTATTTTAGAATGGGCTTGTTTCACGGAGGATCTGGCCAAAGCAATGCGGTTTTGTTTGCATGTCTATTTTGAATTCTTCCAACAGTATTGCCACCAGTTTTAGGAGAAAAACTACGAAAAAATACCATTTAATTCTAAAATTACAAAAACATTCCATAAAAATACTAGCAAAGCGTTTCACGTTTTTTTAAAGTCACTAAAAAGATTCCAAAATGCAGCTAGTATTTTTACGATATTTTTTTTGTAATTTTAGAATTTATTTTAGAATTATTCTAAAATTACAAAAAAATATCGTAAAAATACTAGCTGCATTTTGGAATCTTTTTAGTGACTTTAAAAAAACGTGAAACGCTTCGCTAGTATTTTTATGGAATGTTTTTGTAATTTTAGAATTAAATGGTATTTTTTCGTAGTTTTTCTCCTAAAACTGGTGGCAATACTGTTGGAAGACATCAAAATAGACATGCAAACAAAAATGCTTAGCTATTGCCAGATCCTCCGTGAAACAACCCCATAGAGTTCTTTTGATGGTTTATTATATATGTATGAAGAAAGATTCATAGATAATTCTAACTTGGCATAAAAAAATAGGCAGTTTCGCTTTTATTTTTAAACCATCAATTGCACTAATTATATATTTTTCGAACTGTAAATTAATTTAACAAACGATAAATAACTGAATTTTCGAAAGAAATGTAAATGGGAAATTGTGGCGACACAAAGATATTAAAAAAGATTACATTATTATTCTTCGAACTTCAAACAAATTTAGCAAACGGTAAAGTCACATTATTAAATCTGAGAAAGAAGATTAATGAAAATAATTAATTTCAGCGTTTAAATGTTTAATTACAACTGGCTAAAGGCTCTGTTTGGCTAATTTCTTTCTGAGGTGTATAAATAGTTTGTTTCCTGTTGGAGCACAAATGTTGTGTGGAAGCGGTTTAAGTGACAGATTCTGTAACAAACCCCTAATTGTTTTAATTCAACAACAATTATTTGCCGCGTTATTGTAAACAAACTGAAAAAAAAAACGAATTTTAGGGACCGTGTAAAAAATTACTGGGCAAATTTGATCCTAAATTACATAATCGTTTGGTGGTTGAAAATCATTTATTGGTAAATGTTTATTCAAATTGTTGATGTCTGTCAAACGTCTAAAAATCTTTTCTTGTTTCAAGTGCATACAATTTATTTTGTTTGTATAATTAACATTAAATTATATCGATTACTATGTTTTTAAATGTATGTTATTTTCAATACAATTTCAAAAAGTGTGTTTTATATTAAAAATTAAATACCCTAAAATGTTATTGGAATTCGAATTTTAGTATATTTCATTGTTACCACATTAATTATTTAAAATGAGTGCCCACTGCCTTGGTTAAAAATCATTGCCAAATCATTATGTGTAATTTTATTTTGCTTTCCTTAAATATCGTGTTAAGGTCGTAACCCTCGTTTTGTAATACGTGATTTATATTACCGACAAAGTGCGCCGAATTTTAAACAAACTGTTTGTAGCAATATGAATGAAACAAAAATTTGCATTAAAAATGTAAAACATAAATGTAATAATCATGTTTGTCAATCTGATTGTAACTAATCGCATTTGAAAATCTTTTCGTTATAAATAATCGTTTATGTGACTTAATTTTAAATTAATACTTTTCCTCTTCTAGCCTTTATTTTATTTTTGAATTTTAAAATCCAAAATTTAAAAAATCACAATATTAGTAGGGAAGGTTAAATTCTAGCATCCGTTGGCGGGATTACTTTAACCCTTTTGTTAGCTTGTCGTTTTGAAAAGACTGAACTTAAATATTATCTCTTTCGTTTTGGAGATTTCCCCCTAAACGAGTTCAAAATTAAGGCTTTAATATCTCAGCAAATAATGCAAAAAATAAATAATTCTTTTTTTTATACACGGGGTATTTTGAAGGTGCTGAAAATTTTTATGTAAAAAAAAATGGGTGTTGCTATTGGATTTTTCAAAGTTGGTACTCATTCTAATATGTAGACGACCCCTTAAATAACTTTTGTTGCTTGAAATCAATTCCTTACGCTTTTTCCTAAAAAATGACACCTTTCACAAAATTCCTTGATCAATAGCAGCCGAGAAACGAGGGGTGGATCGTTTTTTCCCCAGCTGTACCTCTTGATGTTAACTATCTTGTTCTACTCTACTTAAATGGATAATATAGTCAGGGTAGGGTAGGTACATATATATTCCGGCTTGTGTGCTTGATCAGAGACCCGCTTATAAGCCTTCGTCAAGTAAGACAGACACAGAAAGAATTTTTACTGTCACAGAGAAAGGAAGTATACCCAGGGCGAAGGCCCGAATCGAACCCGCACCCGTTACAGCGCGCAGACTGCTAGCGTAATTTTTCCAAACCACTCGGCCATCCGGGCCCCATAATATAGTTCATTCTCGCTTGTCCGAAACAGTCGGTGCCCCGTCGGATTTTTGAAAGCGCCAGATTAAATAGTGTAGTTGGTTGGCTTTAAAATACATCGCACTAAAGTGTACCCTATGTCCTTGCCTTTTCTGTTTTCTTCGAGGATCCTTGGTAGAGAGTGCTTGTAATATTGATGATGGCTCGGGATCTTTTCTGGAGGTTTGGCTTACTTTAGATAATTTTCCGAAGTTTTTTCCCCCATGCGAATTTCAGTTAGTATTCTAGTAATAGGAAAGTAGGCAATTTTGTTCTTTTAGAGCTCCTTGTTATTATAATAGATGCGCTGGCAGAAAACTAATTAGGTTAAGACACAATGACCAGGAGATAATTAATATGGTTTTGAGCCTACTTTCTTTTTTTCATTAGAAATTTTTTTAAAAATGGAAAGTAAGCATTAACATTTCCGTGATTTTCGTTTGTCTGTCTGACCATTCAAATCCCTTTCCTAATTCCGTTCTAACTATTCAATTTTAACAATTTTTTTTGTTTTAAAGGTAAGATATCAGGCACTAATCCTTTATACTTTTTTTTCAGTCTGTATGCTTTTCCGTCTGTCTGTTTATCTGTCCTATGGGTTGTGTTTTATCATAGTATAACAGTGGGATTTTAAAGTCATTATTCTTTGGGGTCGAAAGGTATGACACCAGAGACCTATCTTTTAAACTTTATGTCCGCCTGTCTGCCCTATGACGTTCTGTTTTAACTTAGTTCTAACAGTTTAATTTCATAAATAAACTTTTTTTAGTTCGAACATAAAAAAAATGAAATAATATCAGATACCATATTTCATACTTTTTTGTCTGTCTGCCTATCCTTACTATGTGAATTTCAATGAGAATTAAAATAACTTGAAAGTATGCTATTCTAGTTTTTTCATACTTCTTGATTTTTAGATATCGTTAATTCAATCGGATGATCTTGCCAAGAAATGACCGAAACCTATATCAAGTTATACTTTGAAGAATATGTGTTTTGCAACTAGATCTTTCACAAGTGCAAAAGCACAGTTTACTTGCACATGTTCACAATTCAGAATAAACTCGCAAAAATATTCTATTTATATCATTCCACACATAGCGTCGCAATTTTTACTCCCTCCTCTTCTATGGAACTAAATCAAAATGTAAAATATTCCACCACAGAACTCAACAAACTGCTAGGGGTATTAATTTTACTTTTTGACTGTTTCTCGCATTTTCATTCCTTTATTTGATCGACTGGAAACAGAGCTGTCAAAATGGTTTCCATCCACTGCCGTAACTAATAGAAGCCTCTCCAATGATTTATGACTGGAAGACATTAAACTATCATCACGCACGCTATGGTAGATAACGACTGAATCCATTTCTCGATATTTTCGATAGATCAGGGAGGGTGGACATCACACAGATTGTGGTGCCTCGTAGAGATCAGTTGTTTAACATTCTTGTGTCTTTCGTCCCGTTTCACATGATTTGGTGATGTTTAGCAGTTCACAAGGTTCGGGTAATGTTTATCAGCCCACAAGGTTCGGGTAATGTTTACCAGCCCACAAGGTTCGGGTAATGTTTATAGTATTTACGGTGCCGGATGTCGCAGTAGCAATGTTAAGTCGATTGAATCTTTCACATACGGAAACCGGACTTATGGTTTACTTGCGGTTTTCAACCTAGTAGTGGCAATGTCAAACCCTGATGCAGTGACAATGTACATCAGAAATTTTTTCCACCCTTCAAATGCACTAAATATTGCCACTACATGATTGAAAACCGCAGGTACAACCGTAAGTAGGGTTCTCACTCCCTTGCATGCGAGAGATTCAATCAACTTAACGTTGCCACTGCGATTTTAATCTATTTAATAGTCTATAATGTTTCGATAACATTTTTGATTGCATTTTTATCAGACTTAATTTTGTATGTAGCTTGTATAATAAATTATCATGTGCTCAACCCTAAAGTGGTTATTATAAATTTCAAAACAGGACTTTATAATTAAATTTATTTCTGGAAAAAAAATTATGATTCATTTGAAAAAAATACTATAAGTGTTGCACAAATACATGTAACAAATTTTAAGCACTTTTATGAATATACTTTTATTCTAGAATTAATGCAACTTTGAGATGTTTTTGACCAATTTATAAGTTTTAAAGATTCTGATACCCATAAACAACCTCGATTTAAAAAGGGCCTAGTGGACAAAAAAATACATGTGCTAAATGTTGATATATGTTTAACAAAGATGTTTTTAAGTCCCAAAAAGCTATGCGCTTTTTCCAAAACGTGCAGAAACCCAAATTTTTCCTTTTCGGATTTTCGACCTTGTCGCAATACTTTCATTACCCTATATTTTGTATAAAGTAATTGAAAGTGAAAAGGAAAGTAGGCTTTAAATTCCAGAAAAAAAAAACCCGGATACAACATACTTTTTTCAAACTCGAATAGAAAGGTATTTGTTTTCGATTTACAAAACTGTTTATTTCACTTTTTGTATGTATTTTGATAAGACCTGCATCTGTCGACATTTCGTTTGGACATCATTTTCGACATCATCAGTATCTGTTTTGCATTCATTACGTATCTTGGTTGAAAACAGGGAGCTTAGCGCTTAGGGGAGCAGTGTAGGAAAAAACTTTGTCATTTATCGTAACTGGAACGGTTATTTGTGACATCGAGATCTTGATGTTTTATGGATTGTATTTATAGTAATTCGTTGTAATGATCAATTGCGTCATTTATTCTAACAAGCTCCGTTTGATAGGGTCATTTGCTGTAATGATGCGATTAAATGAATGAGATATTTTCGTCTTGGAATGTTAAAGGGTATTACATTTTTATCTAAGAAATATTTATTACTGTTATCATTTAATAGTCATTAATTAATCATTTTAATAGTTTACATAGTTTATTTTTTTGCATTTAAATGATGTTGAGTGGTTACGGAATTTATTTGAAACATGTTAAATTGAAATATTTATAAAATAGATTAGCAATCAATACATAATAGTTATTCAAAACAATTGTTCCTACTCTGTTTTGTTATCGTTGTTTAAGTTTTATATATTTAAAGTTTCTGATTTTAAAGAATGGAGAGAGTATCTTTGTTTCATTTATTTGATTTTTTCTTGGAAATCTTTAAGCGAATAGAATCTATTAAAAACACTCTTATGTACAGATACGGAATTCTGTCAAAAGTCTGTAATTCTATTAAAGCAGTATGTAATTATATTTACACTTTTTGAAATTTAGTGTCGAACTCCTTTAAAACAGTTTAAAATTCGTTTAAAATAGTATGGAGTTTTACTGTATTATTTCATTGTATTTTGTTTTGTTCACTCAACTAGTGACTTTGCATTCAGAAAGTAAAGAAAAATTGGGTAAAATGTCAATTTCATCTGTTTAAAAAGAGAAGGCCTCAAAATTGATATCCTTCAACAAAATGCGAAAACCATCGTCAAAAACTATTTGCTCACAGCCAATTTCCAAAGCAATCCAATCCATTTAATTTTATCTTCTTCCAGGAAACTCCTGTCTTCTCCATTCCAGTTTTAGGGTTCTCACTCACTGCATCCGTATGTCTGTGCCAGTCCACTTTTGAGTGGAGCACTTAGTGAGGATATTCAATAAGAGAATAACTTGGTGTTTTTCACTATTTCTGAAAAAAGTATCTTGGGTAATCATAATCAAAAAAAAGTTTTTCTCGAATTTAATTTTTCCGGACGAGTATATCTTTAACGTTAGATTACAGTAAACCCTAAAATTAATGTCAAAAATTACAGTAAACCTTTGTCAAAAGTGATATCATTAACATATAATATCTGCAACTCTCTATTTCATTTTAATTACTGAGGAAATAAGTAAGTTATTCAGGGGCTCTGTTATGTCGTCGTCTTGGGTCTCCATTATGTCGTCGTCAGGTACGTCACGGGTTCACTCAGCTCATTATCCTTCCGGTGTCGACAAATGAATACAAATCTTGAGTGGAAAGTTAATTAAGGTTGCTTCGTCGAACTAGTCAGTAGTCATCGTCGAACTAGTCAGTAGTCATGAACATTAGACAGGTGCCATAACGGAGGTTCACCTCACCTCCTCATGGAGGTTAGGACGGACTTTAACTTAATTATTAACTATTCATTCAAATAATAGTGTTTAAAAATATTTCCCTACAAAGAGTACAGAAATAAGAAAATGCTGTGTTTCAAAACTACCAGGCTATTTACGCCCTTCCTTAGTTTGTCCATCACCCCTAAGGGGTCCTCCTCACACTGTTTACCCTGCGAATGGGCCAGCTGCAACCATCTAGAAAATGAAGATCGTAAAACAGCCATACAAGTGAAAAGTGTATTTCTCTGCATTCACAAGCTGCATTCTGTCGATCGGCCATTTTGTAATGACGTCTTCGTTCAAGCATAAAAGAGGTCTATTATGCAGAGTATCGTCGGATCTGTGAAGTTTGGTCGTGAGTTAAATATTCTATTCCCGCCATTTTTTATGTTCCTAAAGATTCGGAATGGGATATCATTGGTAGGGTAGACTTTTTTCCCCGCCAAGCATCGGATTCGTCGCCAAGAATATTTGACTAGGCATCTCTGTGATTTCACTGCAATGTAAGCTGAAATAATCTCCATAAATCATACAATATCATAGCATCAATTTAAATAAAAAAAATATTACTGGTTTCAGATTAGATGTAAAGTACTTGCGACATTATTGTATTTTTTGGCGACGAACTAGTAGCTTGGCGAATGAAAACCCCGATAACTTGGAGTTCCAGTTGAGGGAGTGATTATTCAAAACAGATCGCGAGGGATTTCAATGGCTGATGGATTTTATAAAGGTGCGTGTGAAATGTGGATATTATTTCTCGAGAGAGTTTTATGTGTGAAGAAGGTTTCTGAAGTGTATTTGATAAGGGAGCTCACACACATAAAAGTACTGGATCATATAAAAGAATTACTTTTCTGAATATATATATATAAGCATGGTGGTATGGAAAGTATTGAAATCAAACCACATAAATTTAGTTGATACATTTCGAGCTATAGAATATGTTGGAAGTTTTAGAAATAGAATATAGTTAACAATGGAAAAGCATTAAGTTCGATCTTTATCGATATTTCTTACCTGCCCACATTCATTATAATTTCAATTATTTAGTAAATACATTGATAAAGTGCGTGAGTAAAAGAAATACAAATTGGTTATCTTGTTAGAAATAGGGTTATATCATAGTTACAAAGTTTTTATTGCTTTTCTCCGTTAGTTACATCACATGAATATTTAAAACTTATTTGTAATATTTAAGTAGTTCTTACGGCTCAAAAATCTACTTATACAAATATAAAAATTGTCGACCAACAACAGGGCAGAGGCCCAGCAAGATTGGTCCAATATTTCTAATTCTTTACTAGTCTACAATAACTATCGAGATTTTTCTTGAATTCTTCGACTCTCTTCGAATAAACAACATAATCTGGTAAAGCATTCTACGCATTGACACAACTCTATTGTAAAAAATAGTGTTTTTTTTACTTCCTTTTTGAAGCAGGATTTCTTTTTAGTTTTTGGCCGTGTCCTCTTGTTCGTCTATTTAAGATAAAACCTAACGTTTGTCTCTTAAGTTAACCTAATAGCAGCAAAAGTTCTTGAAAACACAATTTAACAAAAATATGCCAAAATATAATAAAGTTCCTGGGTGTAGTTGAGAAACGGGTGAAAAAATGATGTAAAGATATTTAAACTATCCAAAAGCACAAATTTATCTTGCGTCTTGTTTTGCTAATTCGCAATTCATGTTCATTCTAACTTAATTTGAAACTCTTAGTCAAAAGAGTGTATTTAGTTATCGTTTCTCTTTGTTGAAACATTTGCCTCGATTTCAATGTATATTTACGCAATGTGAAAGCTAGGCAGCCAAGAATAATTAATTAACTTCAGTAGTCGTGCTTGAATACGAATGAATTCTGGAAATATTATTGATGTTTTATCACCCAACTATCGCCATAAAGTAAATTACGGTTAGTAGTTTCAGTTCCAATTGGGAAGTTTCTGCAATTTCTAGTCATTCAAGCAATTTCGAGAATATTATTAATTTATATTCTTTAGTGTAGGATGTTAGTTATTCTAGACTGACGTTGAATGCTCCCGAATTTAAAAATTCTTTAGATTCCTAAAAGTTAATTTTCTATGTTGGTTTCCTTGATTATATATTGTGTTAAATGTATTTTGCTTCAAAACTAAAAGTCGGATCTGTGACAAATCTGTAACAAATACTCAAGGAACTGAATTTGGAATACATACTTTTACATCTTTATAATTGAGGTTTTAAAACAGAGTAAAAATGCAATAAAAATTTGCAATGATCTTGTCAAATGCGTTCTAAAAAACAACTAACAAATCCCTTTTGGAACACAGTAATAATAGAATTTCATAAATAATTTACAACTAAATAGAATTTTTTCTTTCATAATGAACTGACAAAACACTATTAAATATTTACAAACAAAAAACACAAAGAAAGCCTCGAAGGAGACGAAACAAATTTAATTAGCACTCATTAGCATTTTTAAAATACCATTCCTTAAAAATTCAGTTCGTTTCGGTTGCAACGTCTTGTCCGTAAGGATTCATTAAGCAGATCCTTTAATAGTCCTGAGGTATCCCAAATGGCACATCACCGGCACGTCACTGCACGTTACTCGATAATGTGAGTTTCGTTTCACGAATAAGTCTACAAATTTTTACAATGCTCAATCCAGAGAAGGCGATATCTCCTGGCTTGAAAAAGCTGTAATAGATTTTTTTATTATTTTACAAATATGAATTTTATGTCCTTACACCTCTTCACTCCCTTAAAAAATCCTATGCATATATAATCTTTATCTAAACATATTTTTCAAACTATTATGTTGTTTAGAAGTATGTTTTACAAGTAGTTAAAAAAATAGTGTTTAAATTTTGCCGTGGGTCTCATCAATTTAGTGGAATTTGAGGTATTGAGGCTTAAAAATACAAATGTTTTGTGTGCTATGTATAAACGAACAGGATCTTTCAGTTTTTTGTGATTAATAGACCACTATAATTTATCCGAAATATCTTATAAATTTTCTGCTGAAAAAAGACCACCGAAATCTGCTTAACTCCTATATGGTAAGTCATTTTTCATTATAAGTAATAAATCACCTGCTTAGGTGTCGCTATTTTTGGAAAGCTTGAACATACTTGTTTATAAAAAAAAATTTAATATTAAGACAAGACAAGTTTTAAACTAAAGTTGTGAAGTGAATTCTACAAAGGTCCTTGTATGTGTACCTCTGGAGAAAAGAGGTTATACTAGTATGTGGTAAGTGACGCTTCTGCTATGTTAGCCTAATGGAAAAAAACATAATGGAAAATGCGTAAATTTTCCTAGATGCGAAGCTCTGTGTGAATTCAACCGCTTTAAACAAAACAGCATATTGAAAAGTGGCTACGTATGTCGTGCATTGTTCAATATTTTTTTTTGAGAAATTGGTAGGAAAAACGTTGATTTTTAGCATAATTATTGTCAACGTTTATGTCATGTTACCGCGGGCTACAGATTTTAATGCTATTTTGTATGAAAGAGGCAGACGCAGACTGAGGTGGGTGCACTGCCCCCAAAAGGACTTTGTTTCAATAAAGGTCAGAGACTGGAAAGCTTAAAAATACAAATTGAGGCAACAGCGCAGAAGGAGAGAAGAGGAGAAGAAGGAGAGCGCAGAAGGAGAGACTGGGTAAATCTCCTTGAGAAAGCCAGGGTCCACCTAGGACTGTCGAGCTAATGATGATGATGTATGAAAAAGACAATTTTTGTTTTGCATACGAACATTCGGCTATAAAGTTCTCGACGCATTTTTTTTAAATAAGGAAATATGTATTCATTTACTTGTTAAAGCAAAAATCGAGCGCCTTAATTATTTTGAGTTACTACACGCCCTCATCACTTTTGATACCACCCAATGAAAAACTAATTTTTAAACAAACAAATTTTGGCCATATTGTTTGTTAAAAAAACATACAATAGAAAGATTAATAACTTTCTATCTACCTTGGCTTCCATTATAATTATTATGTATTAAATACACTTCGTTTGAACTCAAAATAAGTCAATGGTCTGTTAAAACTTTCTCTAACTTAATCAGTTTGTTGAAGTTTATGTTACGACCCATGGGGTTCCCAAAGATGAATCTGTCCATATAAGTAAACTCCTTATCTTCCTTTAGAATATTTATATGGCTCAGTTTTAGTATCATTAGCTAACAAGAAGTCGATGAGAGGCAGTCGTAAAACTTTTATGAAGCTCACTCTTGTTCGAGTACAATAGATTAGTAGCTAAAGGGTTCTAGCGATAAATGTGGGGTGATGGTAATAAGGTGCTAGTATGCTCACGGTTTTTGCTGATGTTATTTATATTTTACGCAGTAGTGTATGCAAACAAATGAAATTTTCTCTAAGAAATGTGTTTTCTTTTTGTGGAGAAAGTTCATATCGTAAAGTTTCTTTATAGAATTGCGGCTTAATGAAATTTCTTTACTATAGACACACAAATATATATTTACAAGTTAAGCAAGTTTGCCACGTTTATAGGGATAAATTTTTAGGCAACAAATCATAGAGAAAAGAGTCGAAAACTACACTCTTAAAACAAACGAGCGGTTTTAACTCAGTCTGAGTTAATTTCCACTCCTTTCCGGTGCCGAAAATGCACTCACTTCCCCTATAGGAGTGGATTTCACTCTTTTGTTTTAAGAGTGTACTCTAAAAAAATAATCTAAACTAATAAAAATATCTTTATAAACCTGCATGAAGCACCCAATGTTTCTTGCAGTATCAAACGCAAACATTATAAAGCATTGAAAATTTAGCTTTATTAAGAAATGTTCAATGAAATATCAGGTATTAGAAAATTTATCAGGAGTGTTTGAAACATGTTTAGTAAAGAAGTTGAAATCAAAAGCAGCATAAATGGATTGGTTAAATAAAGAATGTACTTGGTAAATCAGAAAATTGTCACCCACCATTTTTGCAGATGTTCGTTTTTGTGATGTTTTTAGTTCGTTTTGAAAGTTTTTTATAAATCAATAAACAATTTATTTATATTTTCATTGAAAAATATAAGCATTTTGTGATGTAACTTTTACTTAGAACCTCTCATTTATAAGATTTCGATGTTTTAATATAAATATTGGCCCAGCATAATATTAATGCATGTAGTGTTTTATTTACCACACTTAGATTCTGAATATTTTTTGCAATGAACAATGCAATGTCTGGTTCTTAGGTATAATTCAATTTTTACTCTAGACGTTTGTGCTGTCAGTGAAATATAAACAGAGGTTTATGAAAACATCCACTTTAATAGCTAAAAGAAGGTTGAAGCTAATATTCCATCAATCATCAAAAGAGGTTTAAAACTAAATAAGAAATTTCGGGACAATTTTCAAAGCCATGAAATAAATTGCAATACAAATCAAACTAATTTATTATTCTCAATCCTCCAATTTCTTTCGAATAAATAATCAATTACTTAAGATCCATAATCCCACCACAACATATTGAGTATCTAATTAGGATCATGAGCCCTAATTCTTGAAAGCAGCATGCATAAATTAACCACTTCAGCCAAGCATTCACAAATCCGGAGACTTCCAAAAATCTCGTCCCGAAAATCGTTAGTCATTCGAATACCCTCCTCTAGTCCGTAAATTAGAAGTTTCCCCAAATGTCATTTTAGGACATGGACCCTATAATGAGATCCTAATGGTAACTATCCTATGGCGCGTATGCGGAGGGGGTAATTAAGTTAATTAAGGCATCGGTAAATCAGTAATTAGAAAGATGTAAGCCGGGAAAGAGGCGTGTAAGCCGGCCTAAGAAATTAGTTCCTTTTTGTCGCTGCTGGAGCCTAAATAATTGTGATTGTTCAAAAGTTTGATAATGTCCTGTCCTATTTATTTTGAGTTTTTTTGGAAAGCCCAAGTTAGAAAATACTTTTGTTTCTTGATTAGCCTATTGTGTGGTATTGAATGGGTTAATTTTGATGTTGATTGGCGTAATGAGGTGTCTTAAGTTGTTCAACTTGGTGATTTGTAAAGTTTTCAATTAAGCAATATGGAAACGATAAAAATTTATGTTTTTTAACATCGTAAAAATACCATTAAATACATTGCAAATTGTCATCTAACAGTAAAAACCAAACAAAGCATTAAAATACTTTATAATTTTTTTAAAAAAAATTATATATATTTAATTTATTCGGTATATTATTAGTAAATAAAAATATTTTGGAATAATTTTCTTATTCAAAGTGCATGATTGCACATTGCAATGATTACTTCATTTAATCATAATAATTATAAATCAATGAGCACTTATTTCAACCAATAAAAGTCTAAGAGTACGAATAAAACTTCGGTTGTTGCTAAAGAGAGAGTTTTTAGATTTAAAAACTTTGGAAGACGATGTTTGTAGTTAAAAAAATATATCGAACAAAATATTCTAAAAAGTGTATTATAGAGATGTCGAAACGTAAAACTATCCTTTTCAAATTTTTATGAACTTCGCGAAACTTTGCTTCATATAAAATATTTTAGACACTTTTTCGAAGTTTTTATTTTGATATTTAAATTAGGGAAAAGCGTTAAAACTGTAACGATTTATATAGAGGGACTTATATCTTAAAATTACGTTTTGTAATTAGGAACATATAATGATATTTGTAAAATGCAATGATAATTTCGAGTGCATTTTATATCAAAATTTTCTGAACAATTTGAAATTATGATACAAGATGTTGTGTATCATAAAAGATAAATACTCAATTAAAATAAACGTACAAAAACAATTTCTATATAATAAATTGGCCATATAATCATTTCTTTTATGACATAACACTGGACAAAAAAGAAACACACCCCAGCCCCCCCATTCCCCCCATAAGTATTGCTTTATTTAACGCTATTATACGCATCATGCGTATAAATAACTATTACTTAGTATAAAAAGAGCTGTTATGCGATGTAATTTTATTGGACATATTTCCTTCATATAATCAGGTATGTGTCATAAAGGAAATTTGCCGGTCATTCCATCTTCAATTCAATAGCGGCTTAAAAATCCATTGCTCCTATGGGAACAAAGCGTATTAACAGCAATCCCATAAAATCTGTAAATGCATTATGTGTTATAAGATATCTCATATCTGTGTTAAGGAATTCCGGCCATTCAATAGATCTTTCAAGACATTTTCTGTATGATTGTGGTACTGTCCGCATTTTCCTTAGGTGCCTCCCGGGTCTAATTTTCGGAACTTGTAATAGTTTTCGAAGCATTGCTGTTCGATGATTTATTTTATGAGGGTTATTGCTCGATATAGAGGATATGGAATTGAACTTCTCTTTTGAACATTATAAAGTTTCTTATTTCTTATTACAGATTCAGCCTTTATTGCATATAAAATATATCACAAATCATTTGTTGATTTTTGCAATAATGTCACTAGTGAAATATTTTGTTAGTGCTGTTTTTGGCCGAAATTTAAAATTAAGCAATAAATTTATTTTTTATTTTCCTTCTCAGAGGCAATTATTTAAAAACAATTAAACCTCGTTACCTTTTTATTGTTATTTTTAATGATTAAAAAACAAAAAAATTCAAAGCTTTTTGGATTCATAATTCAATTACAAAAAGTTAGCTTAGATTACTTAAAAAAATAGTGAACTACTAAAATTTGCTTCTCTTTTAATATCTTCAATTCAAAATGCATTGATTATGGGTATATTTATATTAGTTATTCAAATAAAATAATGTATTTCTTCGCTTGGTATTTATTTAAAAAATAATAAAAAAAATGCACAATTTTATAAAACTAGGGGTTTGAAATACCACACGACTTTCAATTGCCTCTCAATAAATCAATGAAAGTAAAGGTTATTTTCTACCCTATTAGATTTCCAATCTCTTAAAAACCTAATAAGCTCTAAAAGGCAGTTACCTTTTGCGCATGCGCAATTTTATCTAAAAACCCTATTACTGTCTAAATGGTCCATGGCTCTCTGAAACATTATTATCTAAAACCTTATTATTAGCTATTAGGAAACTCGTGTACCAAATTTGAAGTCGATAGCTCTTTTTAATTGAGCTATAGAGTGGTTTGAGACATACAGTCTCACAAACGTACTAATGTTAAAAAAATGAAACTGACTCAGATTAGGAACCTTCCAAAACGTGTAGAAAACAAGAAACCTCCATTACGAATTTTTGATCCAATATGCTTCCATTATTGCCTTACAATTTATATTAGGTAATTGAAAGTAAAAAGTATAATTTACAGATTTACCAAATATAAAATTACACTGGAATTTTATATCGATTTTGTTATAGAAATAATATTAGGCCGCTACAATTTTGTATACATATACATCTATGTAATAATTTGAAGTTAAAATATACCATTATTATAGAAAATTTTTCAATAAAAGCAACCGGCCTGAAATTGTGCTGTTTTTGTAAAAAAATACGATCAAAACAATAAGACTGGAGGTTTTTATAAATATGTTTTGTATACCACTTTGTAAAGGTTTTACTTATTTGATACTAAAATTAAATATTCATTCGTAACCTATTTTCACACTTCTATTCGGAATGAAAAGACCATAGAATATCCATGTATTCATTACACCCCCGCCACAACACTAGAATGCCATTAATGGGCCAATTGATCAAAAAAAGTATCTCGACAAGGACCGTACATAAAAGACTGCAATGCGAGTATTGTATATCATCCAATGTTGTGTCTTTTATGTGTATTCAACATTGAGAGAGGATATATATATATATTCTTCAGAACCAGACGCTTTAATATATTTTATTGCTTACTGTCTGATGTGGTGTTCTAGAAAATTTGCAACAGACTTTCAAGTATATTACTTCTGGTACTGAAATAGACTCTAGATACTTTAGAGAAAAAAGAGAATAAAATCGTTTTTATTCAACATTTCTACTCCATTAAAGTGCTGATATTGAAAAGGAATTTTATTTCATCAGTGAACTATCATCTAAAAGTAATGATTGAATGTGATAATATTAAATTTTGAAATTACTTCTTTGGCTTTAAAAAGACTTCATTTAGCGTTTGCTTAACATTAATTCATTCACTCAAACCTTCAAAACAGTTACCTAAATTAAATAATACGTGTATTACATATGAAAAAATTACAATGAAATGTTTTAAGTTATTTAAGAAATTAAACAGCTCTAAAATGTCACGTAATTGTCAAGCATGTAAAAAGTTCAAAAGATCGAACAACTTTTTCTGTTTCTTACGAAAATTGTTTTTAACCGTTGGTGTGAGACTAGCTTTTACCAATAGGAATCGATCGGCAGTAGTAGCCCATGTTGTAATTGGCATTTTGATGCACGTATTCTTCGTCTTCCGCATTCTTGTAATGGTGTTCCGCATCAAATATGCTGGTTATACCGTCAAACTATCTATTTTCATCATATTTCGAGAGGCATTGGTGCTAGCTGTATGGCATTCGATTTGCATACAGAAAAAGAAAATCACACACCTTTTCAAATATCTTTTTGCAATTTCACAAAATTTCCCTGATTTGAAGTTTAATGATCTGGATAGAACATTTTATTACATTTGTGTTTCTATTTTTATGTTCCCATGCATTATTGCAGCTGCAATGATCTGTTTACAGAGCGTTCCAGAGGCCGAGAAATATCAATACATTACAATGTTTGGTGTGGTCACAAAAGGTACATCACATTTATTTTCCTTCATACTATATTGTGTGTACAACTTTTTTTTAATGACTTTACCTTTCTTAGTAGCATTGATGTACACTTATTTATGCATCAATATGTGCAAAATGTTGAAGAATTGCAGTCAAGGATTAAGTAAGTGCATTTCACTTGAATTGATGGATCAAGTATATCGGAAATCTCTACTATTGTTTAAATTAAATGAAAAACTTGAAAAATCGCTATCCATATGCATATTTTTTGTGGTAACTCTTAATTTAGCATTATCTTTCACAAGTTTTGCCTATGTATTAGGTTACTACGAAGCAACAACATCGGCTACCTTAGGTGTGATGGCGTGGTTTTTCGGCAATCAACTGTCATTTATAATTATTGCTTGGAGTGCTTCGGATGTTAAAAACGAATTCAGAAATCTCAAAAGAAGTTTTCAGATGGCTTTGTCGGTATTTGAGAAAAAGGAAACTACATGCAATTTGTTTTATCAAAAAATCTGCTTATTTGATTCTGTAACATTGACGGGCTGGCAAATGTTTGATTTTAGCCATAGTTTGATAATAAGTGCCTTGGCTAGTATTTTGACGTATGGATTGTTGTTGCTTCAGACAGAAAAATATATGTCTCCTCGGTCCGCATAAATCAAAACTATTTTTTTATGGATATGTATCTACTACGAAAATATAGTTTACCTTATTGTTTGGAATATTTTTTTTGTGTAAATACAGAATGTATATTATCTTAAATATGTATGAAAATGTTTTTGAAAGCTCATTAACAAATAAGTGTGTACCTTGTAAATTTTATGTAATGTAACAATCTATAAGAAAATAATTATTTTATCCAGATATTACTTTTATGCATTATACGATCAAGAATAATATGAGATTGATTCTTGGTAAACATATACTACAAAGTTATCATAGATTGTTTTATGCTGCTTTAAATATGCTGTATTTTTACATAATTTTTTTGTAGAGTGTAAGATTCTATTTTCTTGTTAAATATTTTCTTTTTAGTTGAAACATATGAAGCAAAGAGAAAACTAAAGAATACTTTTGTAATAATGAGTTTGAACCTTTCCATTGTAATAAATTGCGATCTTTCCGTTTAATATTTATGTATTTCTAAAATATTGTGGAGAATTTCTCTTTTTAGCAACATTTAAAGTTTGATTGTATTCAATGTTTGAAGCTCGGTATTAAACATTTATTTGATAACACTTTTGTATACGGGTGTAATATATAAGTGCTTTAGTGTTGGTGGTTTGTACCACAATATATTTTTTTGTTATAAAAATATATAAGGACTTTGTAGTTTTTGTGTGGATACAACTTGTTCTCTGATTCAATACAGCTCTACACTACTGCATAAATAAAATTATAATTAAACAAATATTTAATATTTAGAGTTTTATAAGTGAAAAATGTGTTATAGCAGTGTTATTTAGTTAGAGCAAAGTATTGTGTGTAGTTTAGTTTAAGAAATTCATTCTAGACTTGAGCTGTTATTTTAGTAGTTAGTTTGATATCAATGTTCCGGTAAAAAGAATATTTTAAATTTAAACCTTGTATTGTGATGGAAAACATATAAACTTTAAAATCATGTACTTAAACTGTATTGCTTCAAAGATAATAAAATGAATGTCAATTTTACAGCGTATTTGTGTGAAAAAAAATTTAGAAACTGCATATTTTTTGCTTAAAGTCGAATATAATGCCACTGTTATGGTTATTTTCTAAAGATAAAATTACCATTTTCCACCATCATACTAAAACAAGTGTTAGGTGATGCATTGTTATATAATTGTTCGTGTTTTTGTAGAGAATTTTTTTATGTGACGAATAATTAATTTTAACAGCTAATCTAAGATACTTTTGACTGCTTCTTTTTGTTACATATTTTTTCTTTTAATTTAAGCAACAATAAACTTTTTGTTATTTTATTTAAAAGTATTAGGAAAATTTGACGTATTTTTTTAAAATTATAAATACAAATTTATAATTTTAGTTATTGATAACTTAATATTTGATTTATTTTCAATTGGAAGTAGAAATATATTTAACGCTTGCATTGAAAATATTTAGTGTATTATGCGTTTTTTTAAATTTTCACTTTTGAAATTTTGAAATCATATGTAACCTTACACAAATATTTTTTTATGATGATTCTTTAAGTACAGTATTCGATTATTCATAACTTCTGCGTACATATTTGTCACCATTTTTTAGTATATACATATTAAATGAAAACTAATAAATTTCGTTTAGGCTTTTAAATAGAACTACGAAACTTAATAAGCATTTTGTTCTAGGTAAGACGGCCTTAAACAAATAGCCAATGCGACTTAAAAAAATTGAGGAGAAAAAAGCGTTTATATGACAGTATTTTCTCCATTAAATCATAACTTAAACATAACTTGAAAAATGAAGTTGCTTGGTACATTACAAGTTTGCTTCTTTTTCAAAATGGCCATCAAGCAAATAATTTTATGAGAATTTGAAAAAGGTGTTTCAAGTTTCTTATGTAAAAAAAGTAAATTAATGGAAAGTTACAATTCTTTGTATTGAACATTCAATTTTAAATTCTGCTAATTATTACTTAATATTTTAAATGTGTTTTGACAACGACAATATTTTTTGAAAACTATGTGTAATTTTTTTTATTTGTAAGAAATTCGTTATCTTGAATTACAATCAAATGAAAAGAGGCTTTAGATTAGATAATGCACAAATATGAAATAATTTTACAATCCCCTTTATTCCAAAAATAAGAAAGAAACACTGGATTTTTTTAGTAGCTTGACTTTGGTGGAAATTAATTAAAACAAGAAGCTCTGGAGGGTAGAAGAATGTTTGAAATTTATGTTTTTGAAAAAAATCCTAAGGCAAATCACGATAAAAACGAAAAGAAAGCAAAATTGGTATTGCTTTTGTGCTTGTCAGTTTTGCTTATGTTTTACTTTGTAGAATGCTAAAAAATTAACGCGTTCGACAAAAAACAAAGTTAAATCCCGTGTTTTTATTATATTTTCCCTCAGGAAACTGCCGGTTTCGTTTCATTGTAGAGATGGTAAACAACATATCACTATATTAGTTTAGATGTGTTCTTTAGCGTGGTGAACTATAATTTCAAAGTATGTCAAATTGTGATGTAACTGACATTTTA